>CM029277.1:29473355-29702085 GCA_016920895.1 Vaccinium myrtillus
CTCAATCCGGTGCTTCGCGCCGTGATAGAGGTGAATCCGGACGCCCGTGATCAAGCGGAAGAGGCAGATCGAGAGAGGGAGAGAAATGACGGGGGCCGTCGATCGCAGCTGCACGGGGTTCCGGTGTTGCTCAAGGACAGCATAGGTACGGCGGACAAGTTGAATACGACGGTTGGATCGTACGCGTTGTTGGGGTCGGTGGTGGGGAGGGATGCGACGGTGGTGGAGAGGCTGAGGAAGGCTGGGGCGGTTATATTGGGGAAAGCTAGTGTTAGTGAATGGTATCATTTTCGGTCTTTGGGTATTCCTGAGGGTTGGTGTGCTAGAAGTGGTCAGGGCGTGGTTAGTGTTTTTCTTCTTCCAACTCTCTCTCTCCCTCAACTAATATACTTTGGTGTTTATATATATATATATATGGTTTTGATGGTTAGGGTGTCCGGCCATTTTACGCATCCCTCCACTAATCCCCTTCTCGGTATAGTCAAAGAGACGCCTTCCACGCCAACTAGGGGATTTCACAAGAAATTCCTTTCTTTTGGCATGACTCCAAGAATCGAACCTCGTCAATTGCATGGGAATTCTATAGGGAGAAAATCTTCCACAATTGTGTGGGAATTATATGGGGAGAAAATCCACCAACTAATGGGACTAACCTTGGTTGGGCCCAGAAGTTTTAGTACTTTATGTATGGTGCATTGTGTCTTTTAGCCCACACATTACGTGACTGTTCACGGTAGTTTTGGTTTTAGATTTTGTTAAACAATTTTTCTTGTACTTTTACTATCGGGCACAATGGGTTTTATGGAGCTAGATAACATAATCCCGCTTCAGTTGAACTCTCTGTTCAGGCTCTCAATTCTCGCTATATATTCCTGCTCTTAATTCTTGCTCTCATTTATTGTAGTAATTTGAAATGTTTTCAAAAGTTGCTTTCGTACTTACATTCCCTAGACCCTAAATCCTAAATGTGGCACACACACACGCGTTGTGTGACTGAGTTATGGACTGACGGTACATCGGAGAAAGATGAGATAGAAAAATGAGAGATAGGATCTAATATCCTTTTTAAGGAACATGAAGGTGTAATCAAGTAAATTTGAACTTTGTAGTCACTCTCAAGCTTAGAATCGTTAACACATCCTTAACATTGGAAGAGGATGACAGTACTAAGGAACACCGGTGTTAAAGTTTGTAGCATTATTGTGGTGGGCTAAATTAGCCTGGGAGTCCCTTCGGGGACATCCAATAAATAAAAAAATTAGCCTGGGAGAATCGAATTCAGTGATTGATATATAGAAATGTAACTGCAAAACAGAGTTTGCAAAAAAGTTAGGATTAAAGAATTAAAGGTGCTCCTTTTGCTTTTAATTCATTTCTATCAAGCAATGGACTTGGTATGGAAGGTAATAGAACCAAAATTTCTCGTCTGTTGCGCAAAAAGACTAAGTTTTTCCCTTTACCGTTGTTTTTTGCAGAATCCTTATTTAGAATCAGGGACCACATGCGGGTCCAGCAGCGGATCAGCCATATCAGTAGCTGCAAACATGGTGGCTGTATCACTAGGGACCGAGACTGATGGATCCATAATATGCCCTGCTGATTCCAACTCTGTTGTGGGGATCAAGCCCACTGTTGGACTAACTAGCCGAGCAGGGGTTGTTCCCATTTCTCCACGACAGGACTCCATTGGGTAAGTATACAACTCAATTCATGATTATCTCTATTCGCTTACGGACTAGGTGTTATGACATTCTATCTGATGCCTGTTACTTGTTTATGTTTTCTGTTTTTCTATTTTTCATCTCTTCATTGATAGCTAAACTCTAGCCTCATTACTAGGAGCCAGGTACTTTGGATGGTTTGTAGCAACGTCTCTCAGGTTACCTTCTGAGTTTTGAATCCTTCTTTGGAAACATATTTCAAAGGAGAACTATCTGGTGCCTTTTTCATGTTATTTATGTGTTCTGTTTTTCATTTCTAGGAGCCAGGTACTTTGGATTGGTTTCTGTAGACCTTTACTTTCTGAGTTTTGAATTCTTCTTTCAGAAAAAAAATAATAATCCACACTAAATTTTTTCCAAGCAAGTATGAAAGGGATTAGTTTTTCCAAAGTATTCGTTGTTTTCTGCTTATGAAATCATGCAAATCAAGTATTTCATATCTTGGAAAACAAAAGTTATTTATTTGATAGATTATATTTACCTAATTTCTAGGAGCCAGTTAGCTTGGTAGAGCTATCTGCTGCCCCTTTCTTTCATTTTTTGAAACCATTTTTCTTGAACTTCTATCAGCAAGTCTTTTGCGCACAAAATTGAAAATGATAGGGAAGGGACTCCCGACTAGTGTATTCAGACTTTTCATTGTTCCCAATGTTGAGTCCATAAATTTGTTCAGCAGCGATAATGTTTAACTTGGTGTTTCTTTCTTTGTTTTTGCCTGGGTCTGCAATCGTTAGATGCAGGACTGATGTATAGCCAGGGCCGTCTCCCTGGCTTGTTTGTTGTTTGGTTTGTGCTTAATAAAGTGAAATGCTTATAAATAAACAAAAACTTGCAAAAGCAAAGAAAATATAGTCACTACCAAACATATTTTGATGTTTTGTCTATGGGATAACACATACTTACATATGATGATGGACAATTCCAGGCCAATTGGTAGAACAGTATCAGATGCAGTTCAAGTGCTTGATGCAATCGTGGGCTTTGATCCACGAGATTTCGAAGCAACAATAGAAGCAGCCAAATTCATACCAGCAGGTGGTTACAAACAATTTCTCAACTTAGACGGCCTGAAAGGGAAGAGGTTGGGTGTGGTGAGGAATCCATTTTTGGCCCTTCTGAATAAGTCCACAGGTGCTTCCACCTTTGAAAATCATCTATACACTTTAAGGTAAAAACTTTAGCCATGGTGATAATATTGCCATATTGCTATTAATTCTAGTAAATATCGTTACTTGGGACAATAGCAAGTGCTATCAGATTCCAAGTCATGAAAATTGTCCTCTTCACAAGAAGTAGTTAGTTGTTAAAGGTACGAACTCAAGATGTAGTTAGTTGCCTTTGGAAGTTCTCACAGGCTTTGGGAATTTTGTTTGAAATTGAAGGCAAAGGGGAGCAACAATAGTGGATGATTTGGAGATAACAGACGTTGAAGTCATTTTGGATCCATATCAAAGTGGCAAAGTAGTGGCTATGCTAGCCGAATTCAAGTTGGCCATAACTGATTACTTGAAAGAGCTAATCAGTTCTCCAGTGCGGTCACTAGCTGATGTTATTGCTTTCAACACGGATAACCCTGACCTGGTATGCAATTCCCAAATTTTGACGTTCGGTTCATTTAACCTCAAAGTTTTGTTGCAGTTTCCGATATAAGTGTTCTAGAACACTACAAAACCGTTTCTGAGAAGAACAAACTTGTTGCTTTAATATCTTATTCAATTTTTAGCAGAAACTGTTTTTGAAAATTTGAAAACATCTTTTACAGAAATGGGTTAGTTCCAAAACAATCCTGGAATTTTAGTTTTGAAACCAATCAGGCCATGGAAGTTCACTTTATTTCTCTAGCGATCCCTAAAACAAGTTCTAAAAACTGCAAACCAATCGGAAAGGTCTTCGACATTTTATAGTCTGATTGGCCCACCAATTCGTGAACATGCGAAAGAAGACTTCACACAATTGTTGAGCTGGTCATGCAGGAGAATGCCAACGAATATGGTCAAGAGATTTTGATTGCTGCAGAATGGACAAATGGTATTGGCAAGGAAGAAAGGGAAGCCATAAGGACGATGGAGAATCTGTCGCAAAATGGTTTCGAGAAACTTATGAAGGAGAATGAGTTGGATGCAATGGTGACACCGGGTTCGGGTGCCTCTTCTGTACTGGCAATTGGAGGGTACCCTGCGATTACTGTCCCAGCCGGCTATGATAGCAATGGGATGCCTTTTGGGATCTGCTTTGGAGGCTTGAAGGGCACAGAACCGAAGCTGATTGAGGTAGCTTATGCTTTTGAACAGGCTACAATGGTTCGGAGACCTCCTTCCTCTTTTACCTTGGAATTCAGCAATGAAGCTTACTTATGATACTTTCAGAACGACTTTTACTTCCGTCTTTACTCACTTACCTTTTATACTCGCAACTTTGACACGTAAATTTTCAATGACACATTTTTCTTCAAATTTGTGTTAAGCCTTTGTAAATCTTATATGTCGTACTCTGGTTCTAAATTTGCTCTTAATTTTTTGTTTCATTAACGAAGTCTTGTAGCTAGAGACCTAGATAAGACCACCGGTACAAGATTCACTCACTTTTTCAAAGTCTGGTGTTCTATTTTTTTTTTTTTTGGTTCGTCGGAATTTCAAATTACAGAACAAAGCCTAACAACAGCCAATAACGCAACGATCGACCAGATCGCCTGGCCCCAGGGACGAAGGATGGGCATCCAACTTCCACCAACGCCGGGGGCTTACGTACCCTAAAGGCTAAATTGCCCCGACGCCGACGCTACACTACTGCTGAAACAGCCGAAAACAACAATACAAGGCAAAAGGCCCAGGCCCAGATGATGAAACGGTACAGAGAGGAGCTCCACAGAACGGAGACTCTCGTACCGGTACAGATCCCTCGAAGGGGTAAAAACAGAAAAACAAACAAAGAAGAAAACAACTGTTAAGCCTCCCCACATAGCTTCCATCACCGCCGCTAGCCGCCACTCCTCAGTCCCAACCATCACCCCGCCGTCCGCAGTAGAACGACGCCGAGAAACCCATGCCTGCCACAAGCCCCAAACTGGTGGCCAAAGATCGGCGACGGAAGCCCCAAAGTCGACCCACATCGGAAAGAGGGAGAAAACAGTAACGGTGAGAGGAGAGGGTAAGAGAGAGATAGGAGAGGGGGAGGGGAGGGTGTAGCTCCTGGATCGCTGAAAAGGAAGAGGATCGGAAACCCCCCCCTCCCGCTGCCATGGGTGGAGGAACCCTAGGGGGGAGGGGAGGGGTGTAGCTCTGGTGTTCGAGCCTGTGCCATTCTCTTTGTTGGATTTTCCTTTTTCCCTTTTTCCACATGGGAAATAAAAAAGGTATATATGAATCAAGTTTTCGCAAATTTCGAAATAAAAAATAATTGGAAAACAATCTCTAAGTAATTCTTATTGCAATTGATTTAATTCTTTTGTTACAAACATTAAAAATCAAATAGTCAAGTGAGCTATCATAATTATTGCAATTGAAATTTTTGGTCTACATTAGTTTCTGGAATAAGGCCTTAATAAATATTGGAGCATGGATAATCTCTCAGCTTTAACAAAGAGATGGACAAAATTTCAATGGTTCAATGTTTCTCGTAACTTTTGTAGGGGTGTATATGATACACACCCAGATAAGGGGTGTGTATTGTAGCATTTTCCTAAAATGTACGATAAAGTTGAAAGTTTTTGAACTTTTGGGCAAGAAAGACAATTTAAGAATACATCTTACGTTGTGTTAATTATAATTCTTCGATAAGTTGTTCTTCCACTTCTTGGCGATGATAATGATAAATATGTTAGAGTATCTCCAAGCCACTCATCCATTTTTTTCATCAAATTTTATTTTTGTTGACCTATGTGGCAATTTAATGACTTATTTTTGTAGTTTTTAAAGTTGTGGCACCAAGGACACCTTACAAATTCTATTCATTTATGGCGAAAAAAAAATTATTAACTAATTATTTTTTAAATCTTTCTGCTACTATATCCTTGAATTGTTCAAACCTTATAAAAGTTAAGCTTAAAATTACAAATACATACACATGCAACCTCTTTATCTAGAGGATATAGGTTATTATTTAATTGGTTAGCCATTTAAAAAAAAATGTGGACAATGAATATTACTCCAGAAAAGTGATTTGGGAATGAACTAATCAATAGGATGTTAATTGGAAGTTGTTTCAACTGGCTACGTAACAATCAAAGAATGATAAATTCATAAAAAAACAAATTCTTAATTATATATAGTTAATGATTTGAGTACTCACCATATTTGATGAGTAAAGATCATCAAATTTCATGTTTTTTCAACCTTGCTTCTCAAAAAACATGAAAAATAGTATTTGATGAGTGGGTTGGAGATTTTATGAGACAATTCTAACATTTTTTAAAAATGGTATTCAATGCATATTTATTTATACTTCGATCAATTACACGAAATATTTACAAATTGTCATATTTGAAGGATCATGTGTGCGAGAGAGAGAAGAGGAGGAGAAGGGCAATTTGGACTATTGAGCTTTCATTTTTGCTGATATCATCACATTCTGTTAACCGTTATGACGGCAAGTAAACGGAAAGGAGATTTTGTACAATATCAGAAAAAGTAAGGGAGGTAAGTGGTATTTCAGAAATCTCAAGGGAGGTTAGTGAAATTACCCTATAATAAAAGAAAATGATACAGTAAGAACAGTATAATTAACATACTTACCTTTACCTTAGCTGGCTAAAGCCGTGATGATAACGTGTTATGAAATTGAAAAACAGAGAACACAATATTTAGAAGATAGTTACTTCGAGAACTATCAAAAGAGAAAAGGCTAGTCTTCGGAACTAATTAAATATTATTGATGTATTTCTCACAGCCTTAGTTTCACTCATTACAATAGTATTTCTCTGGATTTTTGAATTGAATAAAACTAGAAGCTAAGGGCCTTATTTAAAGATGTAGGTACAGGGGCTTGTTCTGTAATATATCATAACCTCAGGGGTCTTGTGTATAATAACCCCACTGATTCACTTCCCGAATTAACCTACTCAAGAATTGCTTTAGAGAAGCGAGAGGAAGTTCTAGAGAGAGAGAGAGAGTGAGAGCGAGTGATATGGGCGGTGGCCCCTCCCTAGGCGGCTCAGCCCCTAGCGATAGAATAACACCCCCTCCCTCTCCGCACCCCTTCCACCCGCCTACCTCAGCTTCCTTCCGACTCCCCGATCTCCTCTATGGTTGAGCTTCTTTGGCGTTCGGAGACTTCCCGTGACGGACGTTCCTCTCCATTTCAGTATGACTGACCACGCCTGATTTTTGGATCGGGGGGAGCCGGATCTAGGGTTTCCAGATCCGAGCTCTTGACAACGACGGTGGCGTCGACGGTGGATAACAGCTCCGGCGACATGCGCTGGCGTCCTTTTTCTGTTCTTTTTTTGTATTTTCTTTGTTTTTCTTTGTAGGTAGTTTTGTGGCCGGTGGTTTTAGGGCCAAAAATTTTGTGTGTACCCCGATTTTTTAGCTGGTGATTTTTTATTTAATAATATTTTTTTTTAACTCTTTCACCGCTCAAGAATTCTTCAATGTGAAGGATGATTAGATCAGCTGATGTCATCCACAGGATATCATGGATGATGTTACAACATAAAAGTCTTTGTGCTTATTACTTGCTCCCCAAGAAGGTTGACTTGAACTGCTCAACTTTTGGTATTACTAGTTAATCATTTCAACTATTTTGAGCTTACTAATTACTTACACCCTAAGTATGTGAACTAACTAGATTTCGTGTCACGTTTACTTGGGAAATTAAAAAATCTCGGGTGGCGGTGCTTTATAATTAATAAAGTTGCAAATGGAATTACTTATACATCATTTGGAATCTAATATTAGCATCGAGAAAATGCTTGTCATTTTCCTCCAAGTAAGGAAATCATTCTTTATGTTTTTTATTTAATTAACCGTACGTATGTTTGTCTTGCGTACCTTGTAGGCTGTAGACCTTCCCCATAGGCTTTGAATATCAAAGTCGCCATTTTTTATTCTCCTACTCTTGCGTACCTTGTAGGCTGTATAAATTCTTATACTTGTACCGCTTGTAATTAAAAAAAGAAAAGAATATTCTACGTTGTTTATTTAACAATAATGCTAAGTACCCAGAATTGGATACCCAAAATTAATAAACCCAACAACACACACACAAGTGTGTGGGCTCCACACACATATTGGATGTGTAGTGTGTGTGGAGCCCACACAAAAAAATTGTGTGTGTGTGTTTCTTGTATTTGTTGGGATTAGTCTAGGTTACAAAATTCTGGGTATGTATCAACACCCTTTAATGGTCGTCGATTTGTACATCTTTGATATGGCTTATGTTATTGTCTATTTTGTTCACAGAATAACGGTAGATCTGAATATTTTTCTCTGGTTTTTATGGAGCGATTATTTAAGATACTGAATTTTTTTGAGCAAACAGAAACATATATTCATATAAAATAGAACAAAGGACATTACTGGTCCGAAATACAAAACAACAAAAAAATAGCAAAAACAACAAAACAAAACGAAAAAGAAAAGCCGCTCAGCAACAATGTTGGACCCAACCTCCTCTCGTGGAGGTGGGTGGCTGAAGGACCGCCTCCTTTGCACCTTCACCTCTCGATGCAAGATCACCACTGGATCTGCACTCCTACGCCTTCACCGCGCCGCCGCTAGAGTGCTCAGGGGACCACCGTCCGAACCAAACAAGACCACTGTTCAAGAGCCAGTACCCAGATCTAGATCTGGGTCTCCCGAGTCCCAAAATGGTGGGGAGTGGGAGATCTTACCTCCCAAAGGAGAAAGACTCAACCACCCACAACCATGGAGGTCAGAGAGGAAGAGAGGAGAGAAATAGTCTAGATCAGTAGGGGACTGAGAGGGGAGGATGAAGGAAGAGATTGAAAGAGGCAAAAAAGGAGAGGGGATTGAAGGGGGCGGGGGCGGGGGCGGGGGCGGTGGGGGTGGGGGTGGGGGTGGGGAAACCCACTACCCAGACCCTCTCTCTCTAGACACTTCTGACCGGTTTCCCATAGGATACTGAATTAAAAGAGAAACTAAGTTGCAGAAGGATACTCAGCATGCTAATGAGGAACAAACAATGCTATGGGTACACCTAACTTGTATCTCACATGCACACCAAGGTGATGTAGCAGACAAGGAAAAGCCCATCATTTCAGGTGGGCCACACATTGGGCTTCTCCTTGCCTGCTACATCATCTTGGTGTGTATGTGGGGTGCAAGTTAGGTGTACCCATATTATTTTTGAATGAGGAACTGCACGGGTTCGGAAACAGCAAAAAAGAATAAGAATTTATGGGCCAACACAGATATTAAAAAGAATTTATGGGCCAACACATAAACTTAGGCCGACAAAAATAATTAGTCATTTGTTAATAAGTCCAATAACTAAAAGAGTTTGGTCCAACAGAATAAGGTTGGGCCATTTTAATCATTTAACAAAATGATGTATTGGGCCAACACTAACAAAATTGATTATGGCAACACAAATATAATTGAAATACGATAGGCCATCGGCTATGGTTCAACTACTCATAATCCAATTTGGGCCAACACTAACAAAATTGATTATGCCAACACAAATATAATTGAAATACGATAGGGCTATCGGCTATGGTTATTTGAAGTGAAGTAAGGGCCATAACAAACAAGGGAAAAAAAAACAAAAGATTGGGCTTATTGAAATTTCATGAAGGATTAAAAATAATAGACACAAGTTTGATAAAAAATTATCATGTTTAACAATAGCCTTAGCATATTAATTTATTAGATGCCTCAAAAGTTAGCATCAAAATTGTATATTGCTACCACATTTTCAAAATTTAATTAGTGAGCTTATGTGGCGCAACCTGACAGATTCTTCGAACTTAATAGTTGTTATTGTTATATATACTTAGTTTTAGCAATTACCTGTGAGTAAAGGCACGATGGAGCAATAATTTAAGCTCAACCCATATTATCTTACCATGCCCCACCAATATCCCCAAAAAATATTTCTAAAAACAAATTTGAGTCAGCAAAAGCATATCATCAACATACAACAGTAGATAAATAAATGAACCATCTGGAAGTCTTCGAAAATACACACAACTGTCATATTCACTCCTAGAATATGATTGGCTTATCATAAATGTATCAAACTGCTTATACCACTGCCTAGGAGACTGTTTTAAAAGAGGAAATAGAAGGAAAGAAAAAGAAAAGGGAGAGGAAATTCAATCAGTGGATCAAGAGTTTCGATTCAAGGTAAACCGGGTGATATACATGCTCTTCAAATCTTCGAAGTATTTCTTTGTTCTTCTCATTTTGTACTCCCTTTGCTAACATACGTTTTTAATTGGATTCCATGTTACGATCATGTTAAAATTGATACTGTATTACTCTATGTTATGACTAAATACTATGAAACTATTTAGTACGTTGATCGAGTGGACCTACCAAGATCTTAACCTAGTAGCCGGGAATAAGCCAAAAAGAGGCTTGACTTAGAGGTAGCTGAGAATAAGCCAAAATGAGGCTTGGCCAAGGTTGTGAATCTCGTACCGTACCGGCCGGTACGTACCGGATTTGCATGAAAACGGTAACCTCACCTTGTTATACCGTCCCGTGGTCAATTCCGGTCAATACCGGTGGGTTCCGGCCATTCCGGACAATACCGGACGGTACCACGATACCGGCCATACCGCCCGAGATTTTGCAGATGGCAATTTCGTAAATTTTTCGAAATCAAGTTCATATAAAAGCTCTCTTTTCACGTTTCCCCTCCTGTGACACCCTACTGCGGCTCCTCAATCAAAGATGGTTGCCGATCTGCCGTGAGTGTGATCCTCTCCGGCGACCGGCCACCTCTCCGCCAATTACCATTCCAGTTCATCTTGCTTGTAGATTATTCTGAAGATTTTCCAGGAGGATCGTCTCCTGAGCTGATTGGTGAGTAAAAAATAAAATTATCTGCTTGTAGTAGGGTCAGTAGAGTAGAGAACTTTGCTCTCTTGAAATTCGAAAATGTAATTCTTAAATTTCACTCAAAAAGTTTCGTTCTTGTACTTCTCTTGCATGATTTTCTACGAATTTCAACTGGGTAAAGCTTGACACTAAAAATCTGCAGCATTGGAAGAAATATTATTTTAGTTTATTTTTATTTGAGTTGTATGTGGATGGATCTGGGTTTATAGAAGTTTGGTTGTTCTATATATTTTCCCAAATAAACAATGCCAGTTGAGATTGGAGCACAGTTAAATTACTCCTCACATGTAGATTTGAGATGAAATGGATTGACTTTACCTATTCTACCTTTAATGTAAAATTAGGTCTGATGGTTAACATTTCACATTGGGTTCGAGAGCTTGGTAGAATATATATACAAGATTGTGCCTTGCTTGGTAGAATATGGACAAGATTGTGCCTTGCTTGGTAGAATATATATACGCTCACATGGTGTTTGATGAAATGTCTAAATGTACCCATTCATCATTTTCTCCAAATTTAATGGTTTGGAACGTTTATTTGTTAGTTTGAAGGCCGTTTCATGATATTTGTTGTCTAATTATAGTTCATTGGATATATAATTTACCAAAAAAAAAAAGAAAGGGTGATACTAGGATATATATATATAGGAAAATGGTCTCCTAAGGGATCCCGCACCAAAATTTGGTGCGGACTTGGCCTTTCCGGATCAAATTTTGACGATCCGAACCGCTCAATGTTTTTAAAATGCATTTTCTATGTACAGTTTTACCGAAAACTGTGTGGATCAAGCCCTTCCGGGTATTTTTTTTTGAAGATTTTCCGCGTGGACCTTGGAAAATGCATTTTAAAAACATTGAGCGGTTCGGATCGTCAAAATTTGATCCGGAAAGTTGAAAAAGGGCCAAGTCCGCACGGAATTTTGTATGTGGGATCCCTTAGGAGACCGGCTTCCTATATATATATATATATATACGAGAACATATCCTGTGAGGGCTCCCTCACAAAAAAAATGCAGAAACTTGATTGTGGGCCATTGGATCCTATGCCCTTCAAGCGATCCAACGGCTCACAACTGTTTTCCCGCACATTTTTTTGTGAGGGAGCTCTCATAGGAACTTGTATATATATATATATATATATATATATATATATATATATATATACATGTAGTACCGCTAAATCCAAAACGGTACCGGTACCTGTCCGGTACCGGTACCGTATCGTACTAGTAAGAAAACCGGTACCCTGTCCGGTACGAGATTCAGAACCTTGGGCTTGGCTCAGAGGGGGTGAGATTTTTCACTGGTCATGTACTAAAAAAGGCCTAGTATGTGGTTCAGTTATATGGATAGTTTCTATTGAATTCGTTGATCATGTTTATTGTTCCCTCCTTTTTGAGCATTTGTATTCTGTCATATTGTATACTTCCCGGCTTAATCTATTTTTCAGGATGGCTTTGAAAGCCAGAAGTATGATGGGGTCGGCTATTGGGAGTTACATGACCAAATTCCTATTCTGAGAATTTTTAAAAGGAACTTAAATTTGTACTTTTGGTTAACAAAAAAGTCTGTATTTTCATATATAAAAGAACGATCGTCATGTATTATTTATAGAGAGTGGACTCACAATGATGTGACATTTATAGAGGAGAATTAAATAGTACTTTATTTGGAAGATTTTGGTAATAAGAAGAGATAAAATAGTACTTGGTGCTTGACCGAATCCTAGACCTATATTAATGGGTTACCCCAAGCGTAGGGCTGAGACCGGTGTAGCACAATACCCGGTAAGACCGGAATCGAATCCACAGAGAAGGTGGAGAGTGCTTACTTAAAAACTCGGAATGTAAGGTTTAACACGGCTCTTAGGTAGCCACCCTTTGCAATTTGATGGGAAGAGTTAACTAAACTAGAATGAATCTGGTTTTACTTAAAGTATTTAAAAGAAGGTACGGTCGTAGGGCTCATAACACAAGTGACCGGGTCCGGACAATCCCTGCTCCATTCGGTGTTCCAAAGAAAACATTCGATTTTAGAGAGAAAAAGATACCCCGAAAGATGCAAATCCTCGCGGTTGTCATTACCCATGTACAGCGAAAAACAGGTTTTGGTCCCCCGTTCCCCGCGTTACATGGGCTCCGACAAAGCCCGGATTCGTCCAACGGAAGTTCTTTAATAACCTAAAATTGTTTTTTCCATTATTGATTTTGAAAATAGGAGCAAGAACATACCCAGCCCTGGCCACGGTGTGTCAATCACCCCGCGACCATACCTATGCGACTACTCACTCATATTAACTTGAACAACTAATAAAAATCTGAAATAACACATGCTTTTATAATTGACTATGGATTAAAACGAAAGATTCGAAAGCAAAACACCGACAAACTCCCGTGAACTGAGATTAATGTAAATAAAGCGAAAGTTATCGAAGCAATACTTGAATCTGCGAACTAAACTTCAAAAAATCGGTGTCAAAAGATCTCCGGAAAGTAGAATCTCCAAAGGAATTAATCGGCTGCTAATTGGAAGAAAACAAAACAAAACTCGAACCCTAATTCGGAACAAAAACGGAGTATTTATGTCTTTCCCGAAGTCAAAACACGTGGCAAAGTCAAACGGCCAATTTTAGGGCCCTCGGTATCGATACAGGGGAAAACCTGTATCGATACCCGTAGCTTCTGTTCGCTTGCTGTTGCCTAGGTATCGATACAGGCAAATCCCTGTATCGATACCGAGACCTCCAAAATGACTTTTCAGCTTGTGGCTCGTCTTTACTTGGGTCCCACCGGTTCCCAACATGCCCAATTGCCTTGTGTCCGCTTTACGTGCTCTTTCAGTCTGATTCCTACAAATCAAAACATAACAAGACCAACCAAAAGATAACACCGCATCAAGTGGAACATGGAATAAAACGCGCCTCTAATGCGCTAATTCACCCTATTTAAGTGCTTATATCTGTGACATTGCGCGCCTATCACTTGGTTTGTTTTGTAATTAAAATAGGGGATAAAGACACATACGAGGATTTTCTGGGGTGGATTGTAGGATATTCAAGAGGCCTCATCAGGGGTAGATTGTAGGATATTTGAGAGGCCTCATCTGCGTACTAATTAATAACTGCTCCTGGGCTGTTATTAATTAATACCCCCTGGGCATCACTATTTAGTTTGGGTCTTATTTTATAGCCCTTGTCCAATTCCTCTCAAAGCATGGATATGAGGTGAGATCAGGATAAGAAGATAGGGGATGAGTTATCTTGCCTCCTCATCCCCCATCCAATTGGGCCCCCAAACGAGGCTATAGTAAATAGTAAGAGCGGATGTGATAGTAGATGTATTATTTATAGAGAGTAGACCTACATTGATGTGACATTTTATGAAGAGTGAATTAAATAATGCTTGGTTTTTGAAGATTTTAGTAATGAGAGGGATAAAATAGTACTTGATTTGTTTTGTAGTTGAAATGGGGGGATAATGATAAATAAGAAAGTCGGTGATGGATTGGGGGTATTAGAGAGACCTCATCCAAGGGTACTAATTAATAACTGCCATTGGGCTGTTATTAATTAATACCCCCTGGTCCTCACTATTTAGTCTGGAGTTTATTTTATACCCCTTGTCCAATTCCTCCCAAAGAATGGATATGAGGTGGGACCAAGATAAGGGGAGGGAGGATGAGTTATCCAGCCTACTCATTCCCCATCCAAACGCGGCATTGGGGGGGGGCGTTAAGATGACTGTTTTTTCTAGTTTCGTTTTTACCTTTTTGGCATTTGAGGTGTGGAAGTACAAAAAGTAAGTTAATAGGAAAATGAAGTTTTTATTTTTGCATTTAAATAAGATAAGAGATGTTCGCATTTAAAAAAGATTCTTATTTTCTATTTTTCTCATTTTGGTTAACAAAAGACCTGCAGAACATATTCTGCAGACATCTTCTTCTAAACACTCCTATTATTAAATATATTATGCACATATCTTTCAAATACTTTACAAATTCAATAGTAAATTTTGGCTATAATTAAAAAAGTAAAAAATCCAAAATGTAAAACGCAAAAACAAAGGCTTCCAAACAACTAATATTGTCAAAATATCGATTAAGATCAAGGTTATGAATACCGTGCCGTACCGGCCGGTACGTACCGGTTTTGTATAAAAACGGTACCAAGGACCCTCAATACCGTACCATGTTCAATACCGGTCGGTACCGGCCGGGTACTGGCCATACCAGAAAATACGGGGAATACCAGCCGGTACCGGAAAATAATGGGCAAATACCGGACAAAACAGAACTGCCACTGTATTCCGACCATAACGTTTTACTCTGAACTCCGATCAAGGCAAGTTATAAATCAAAATTTAAGAGAATTTCAAGATCTACAACATTGTAGTTAGACACTTTTTCTAATTTGGTATTGGTGTGACCTAAAAACTATGATTTTTGAACGGGGAGATTATAAAAAAACAGGGTATGTTTTTTAAAAAGGGTTTGTGATGCATGGGTTCAACTTCTATCACTACCAAACATCAAATACAACAAGTATGTACTAAATATACATAGATTAAGTGGGTTTAAGGGGGTACCTTGGTTTTTAAGAAAATGGGATTGAAAATGTCATATTCTGTGACAAATTTTGTGTCTCTTGAACCCTCTCTCTCAATATATATATATATAGGTAAAATTTCTTATCCACACTCCCGGATTTAAGGAAAAAATGGGGTTTTTTTGTGTTGCAATTTTTTTTTGGAAAATCCGATCCGTTCAATGTATTCAGAAGGTGTTTTCAAGGGTCCTCGCGAAAAATCTTCAAAAAAAAATACCGGGAAGGGCTTGATCCAAGCAGATTTCGCAAAAAATGTAAATATATATTTTTTGCGAAAACTGCTTGGATCAAGCCCTTCCCGGTATTTTTTTTGAAGATTTTTCACGTGGACCCTTGAAAACACCTTCTGAACACATTGGACGGATCGGATCGTCAAAAAAAAATTTGGATCACGAGGTGCGGAAATTAAAAGTCCGGATAAGAGACGGACCCTATATATATATACGACAATTATTCAATCCGGGATCCTGGATTGGAGGTTTTTTTGGTGTTTTGATGCTTTTAAAAATTGTTTTTGGGAAATCCGAGCCGTCCAATGTGTTCAAAAGATGTTTTCAAGGTCCACGCCGGAAATCTTAAAAAAAAAATATCGGGAAGGGCTTGATCCAAGCAGGTTTTCGCAAAAACTGTATATTTACAATTTTGCGAAAAATTGCTCGGATCAAGCCCTTCCCGGTATTTTTTTTTGAAGATTTCTCACGTGAACCTTGGAAAACACCTTTTGAATACATTGGACGGCTCGGATTTTCAAAAAAATATCGGGAAGGTGGAGTCCCGGATCCGGGATTCCCTGATTAGATCGGACTATATATATATATATATGATTTCGTTTCTTATCAGGGAATGCGGTTTTGAACAGTTTCCGGACTTCATCTGTCAGCCGTTGGATTTAATCCAACGGCCCAGACGCTAAGTGACCCTTACACAGCCAATCAACAGGTCAAAAGGTCAGGGGTCACAACAAAACCCCAAAATTTCTTCTTCTCCCTCATTTCACGACCGACATCTGAGAGGAGAGAGAGAGGCGACGCGATCTGGTTCGAAGAGAGACAAACATGAAGAAGAAGAAGATCAAGTCCCCACCGCGACACTCCACCGCGACCCACTACCGCGAACAAGAAGAAATCGAAATCGATCTTGCACCGCGACCCAACGCCACCACGAACACAAATCGGACCACCACCACGACAAATCCAACCACCGGTAAAGGTATCTCTCGTTCTCTTCTCAGTTTGTTTGACATTTGTGAAGTTAGGGTTTTCCATTATTCCTGACATTTTGAACTATTAGGGTTTCTGGAATTTGTGAAATTGCGGTTAATCTTTCATTGTTTACTGCTGTTTGAACCTTGTTTGTTGAATTTGTGAAGTTTGCTCGATCAATCACAACTCTCTTTATGCTTCCATTAACAGTTACATAGAAGTTTACAAGAAGGCTTGAGCAATAAGTTTATGTTATGGTTCATCTATTGTTGCTGGAAAACTGGGTTTTATTGTGGGTTTTCTGATTTTGTTTCTGTGGTATAGTTACTTGGGGCTTTGAGCTTTTGGTGCTTTTATGCTTCCATTAGCAGTTACATAGAAGTTTACACCTTTTAGACTTTCAAGGTTTTTGTGTAGTGAGAAAGAATTAAGGTTGTCTCCTTTTGATGCTCATGAATTCAAAGTTGGGTTTTTGGCCGAGACTTTGTGTCCCCAACAACCGGTTTTAAGATGATTTAGGATTCAATGGTCAACTGGTTCTTGAGTGAACTCAATTGATTGCTTTGAATTAAGATTTCAAACTTTTGATGCCATAAAAATATTACCCATCCAACTCACTTGGAGATCGAAGAAAAGATGCAAAGGGTACGTGTTTCTTCGCACCAAGCATCGGTACACAAATTGTCTAAAACAGGAAGTGAAGTCTCACTTTATTGGGACTTGTTTACAGTAGAGATGCTTTTTTGAGCCAGCTTGGTGACTATCTTTTTTATAGGGCTTAATGTAGTTAGCTACGTACCTTCTTAGATTGCCTTGAATTCGACAGTTTGTGTTTAAATGGTTGCATAGCATATACATCCAAACAAGATTGTGTTGAACCACTTCCCTAATTAACATCAATGACATAGTCCTACCTAGGTTTACGGTTTTGGTTTAAATTCGTGAAATTCCTTTTTGATTTTTCCTTTGTAAGTGCAGGTAAGTGGTCTGATGCATATTGATCTATTTGAGCTGCAACAAACACTGTCTGGCGTTGATGGGTTTCTAACAAATACTGTCTAGCGTTGATGGGTTACTATATTTTCATGGCCGTTCAAGCCCGACGAATCACGGCCTATCTCGGACGCTTGAACTCAATCAGGTACAAAAGACAGTTCCTTTGCTCCTCAAATTCCCAGTTTCAGTTTCCATTTTCAACGTTTGATCTACTTGCAAACCCATCAAACAAAGACCAATTGGAAAACCCATCAATAATCCAACCTCACATCGACGAATCTCACGTGCTGAATCAGCTATCTGACCTCTTACCAATCCGTCGCAGCACATCGGTTTCGAACCAGTTAACTGAAACTTCACCTAACAATAGGCAACTAGAGAGTAAGGCCGTTGATGGGTTTCTAACACCTGAAGAGAAACTTAGAGGCATATTTCTTCAGAAACTCATAGGCAGAACTGCAATTGAGCAGGCTTTGTCAAACACCCATGTTGAATTGAGTATTGATATTATTGCCAAGGTAGTGAATAAGGGAAATTTAGGAGGTGAAGCAATGGTTATGTTCTTCAATTGGGCAACTAAACAACCGACGATACATAAAGGTATTGACTGTTATCATGTAATTCTTAAAGCACTAGGGAGAAGGAAGTTCTTTGATTATATGGTGGGTGTGTTGCAAGATATGAAGATGGAAGGAATAAGTCCTGTTTCAGATACTCTAATGATTGTAATGGACAGTTATGTTCGGGCTTGTCAAGTGTCAAAAGCAATCCAAATGTTTGGACAATTGGAAGAGTTTGGGTCGAAATGTGACACCGAGTCTCTAAACGTGCTTCTAGGGTGTTTGTGCAGACGGTCCCATGTCGGTGTTGGGACTTTGTTCCTTAATAAAATGAAAGGGAAGATACCCTTTAATAGTATGACATACAATATTGTTATTTCTGGTTGGTCAAAATTTGGAAGAATTGGTGAAATTGAGACGAGTTTGAGAGCGATGATGGCGGATGGATTTGATCCTGATTGTTTGACGTTTAGTTATCTTATCGAGGGATTGGGAAGAGCTGGTCAAATTGATGATGCAGTTGAGATCTTTGCTAGTATGAAGGAGAGGGGGTGCCCGCCAGATGCTTGTGTTTACAATGCAATGATTTCTAATTTTATTTCAGTTGGAGATTTCGATGAAGGCATGAAATATAAAGAGTGTATGTTGAGAAACAACTGTGAGCCAAATATGGATACATACACCAGATTGATTGCTGCTTTCCTTAAAGCTCGAAAGGTTGCAGATGCAATTGAAATGTTTGATGAAATGTTATCCCGAGGGCTGATTCCGACTTCAGGGACTGTAACGTCTTTCATTGAACGTCTTTGTAGCTATGGTCCACCGCATGCAGCTTTAATGATCTATGAGAAAGCAAGAAAGGTCGGATGTCGAGTATCACTGACTGCGTACAAGTTTATACTTATGCGACTTTCTAGATTTGGTAAATGTGGCATGTTGTTGAATGTATGGGATGAGATGCAAAAAAGTGGTTACCCTCCTGATGTGGAAGTTTATGAGCACGTAATTAACGGCCTTTGCAATGTAGGGCAGCTGGAGAATGCCATCCTTGTAATGGAGGAGTCTGTTCGCACAGGTTTTTGTCCAAGCAAGCTTATTTATAGCAAATTGAGTAACAAACTATTGTCTTCTAATAAAGTTGACATGGCTTACAAGCTTTTCTTGAAGATCAAAGTTGCTCGTTGTGGTGAAAATGCTCGGAGACTTTGGCGTGCTAAAGGGTGGCATTTTTGAGATTCCAATCTCTACCAGCTAGCAAAGCACAAATACCTGATGGGCCTGTCTGTAGTCGTTCTGGATACAAGCTAGTTACTTGCCTGCTAAAGGAGTAGTTACTCAATACTCTTAAGTGTAACGTTCAATTTTCTGCAGATTCTCTACAGCTTATAAGTGCAGTGGCCTCACTTGTGTTCCAATTTCAAGCTTCCAAGTTTATCAGCTCACGAGTGCTGCAGAAATGTCATCATTTGTCTTCCCGTCAGTTTTGTTTTACACAAGAAACATATACTGCATGCTTGGGCTTGTCTACATACTGTAAAATGTGATCAAACCATGCCAAACTCCCATCTTTTCCTTCTTTGGGGCTATGATTATTGTGCTCAAAGATTTTTTACCATCAAAAGAGGTTAGGGAATCACCCTACACTCACACTTGTTATATGCTTCTTTTCTGTGTTAGTGCTATTAGATTCTTGTGACAAGATAGCTTTTTTTTTGTTGATATCTACACATTATGCTTGTGATGTTACCCATTTCTGATTCTAGAATTCTGGGTTGGGCTTTAATTGGACCACAACACTATAAATAGGAATTTATGAAGGCATGGTTTGCTTTTTTGTTTTGCAAGGATCTAAACAATCTTAAACACATATTGAAAAAATTGTGAATGGTTGCATAGTATTAACACAGAAATAAACATTCGACCCATGGATGTTCGAAGCAAAAGGACACATTTTCCTTGTAAGCCAGCAAGAGGGCATCCTGAATTGCATAATTGCTGCATGTCTCCTCCCTGAGATGAATCCTAGATGGTCTTCGGGACAATTGGGCAGTTTGGTAGGTTGGGGACAAAATTGCTCTCCTACATAAGAAAGTCTTTTGGATATTATTTTTGTAAAGTTTCAATCAACTGTCATGTGTTCTTTCCCATTTTGTCTGATTAGTGAAAGGTGGGTCTAGAAGCATACATGTGAAAAGGTTCCAAAAATATATCAGACATTCTAGTTGTCAGGGAATGCTTTGATTTGATACCCTATTGGTAGGTCAGTGGACTCGGTACTATTTGGAACAATTTTCAAAAAAGCTCTTTTTGTGACTTTAGGTGTAGAGGAGGTCCACAGTAGAAATTTAGGAAGTTCCAATTGTGTTATTTCTTTCTATCGTTTTGGAGTTGGATTTTGTCTAGGTGTTTTTTGTTGTCCAGCCTTAGTTCATGACCATATGAGGTTCCTATTCTGTATCAGATTAAGTTGCCTGGTTTCTTAGGTTTCTGATTGGTAAATAACTAGCCTAAATAGCTGGATAATCTTAATGTCAATTCAATTCCTCTGTATTTCTTGTGGATTCTAAGGTGTTCTTAGGATGTCAAGATCACAAGCCTCTTTGCATCTACGGTGGGATATCCAAGAATCTGGGTTTGGGATTTGAGGCTTTGATTGCTAAAGTAGAAGCTGAGCTGAGGTATCACATCAACTCTAGGAGACAGGTGAACAATATTTTGATCGAAACAGACTGGTGTGCATGTAACAGGTCTCTCCCCCCTAGTATTTTTGCTGCCATGTGAGCTGTGTCTTTCTTGTTGCAAATTGTGTCTTGGTTAGTTGAGTGATGAGATTCCCTTTTCGTTTCTGGATTTGAGGCCTAGTTTGGTTTGGTTGCCTCTAGCTCCTGCCTCGTTTGTCTTTTGTTTTTTGGGTATCCCATTGTAATAAATAGAAAAGAGAACTAGAATGTAAACCAATGCTAAAGAATTACTAAAAAAAAATGACTGGAAATGGCTTAATCCGAGCAATTTTTCATTAAAATGCATATATAAAGTTTTATAATAGAAAGCATTTATACACGACTACTCTATTCCAACCATTGGGCCTACGGCCCAGCCCAATTAGTTGAATCTGTGATGGGCCAAATGCGTCGCTCTGCTCCACTATCTCCGCATCTTGACTTCCCTAGAACTTCTCAGTATCTCGCCATATAAGCCACAAGTTCTAACATGGTATATAAAATCTATACTTACCAAAAAAAAAAAAAAAACAGGAGTCAAACTATTATATGTATTGATCATTTTATAGATTTTATTTGTTGCACTCACATAGAGAGTCTAAATGTCTATAATGACAACTCAGCATACATTTTCTTGAGAAAACAAATAACATAAAAATAGTTCAATTATTCGGGAAATGTCTTTTGTCTTCTGAACCACTTTGATAAGTTTGGCTGGTTTGTTCGGTTCTGGTGACAATTCGAAAGTAGTATCACAACTCTGGATGTTCGCCGCTGTAATGTCAGTAAAATTGACCGCAAATATATATTTCTTGGGGGACAACAAGAGATTCTTGGCTGTCTCAAGGCTCGAAACGACTGCATTGTAGTTTCTTAAGCATGTTTGAAATACAACTTTTCTGGGGCCAATCGTCGTGCTATTAACTAGAGAGCCAAGATTGTTCACGACCTGTTTAGCCGAGGCTAGACAAGCCTCAACTATGATCTGGCCGAGGCCTCTAGCATCTGCGGTTGGTGTACGAGGATCGGATTTGAAAATCTTTAGGCACACATCGGAATCGTATGTTCAGGGGCAAATATTGTTAACCAAATCAGCACTTGTTTCTTTCGCAAACAAACTTTGGGAGGGTACACCAATGAGTAGAAGCACCACCAAAAGAGGAACCAAGGAGGAAGAGCTACCACATGAAAAATCCATTGCCAACTATCCCTATTAAACTTGAATACTATTCTTCTCTCTCTCTCTCTCTCTCTCTCTCTCTGTGGAGAGGGTGTGGGTTGATGATACTCTTATATAGCTTTCAGAAAGAAACTTATAGAAAGTGGATACAGTCAAAGGAGTCTAAGGATTTTCGTAATAAGATATTAAAGATATGGTAAGAATGTAATTAACCCACCAGTTTCCTTCAAATTCACCTGGTATACAAGCTTGTTGATTGCCACAATCTACTACGATTTTTTACGATAAAGATGTGCTAAATGGTTACATTTACAATATTAATAAGGAGGACTAATTTGTTTTTTTGGTTTTTTAGGTGAGTAATTTGTTAAATGTTTAGACTGGATAACAAGATTTTTACAGAAAAAATGTCAAACATTGATTACATTTACAATTAATAAGGAGGACTAAATGTTGCACCTTGCATTGTCCCAGTCCTCTTCCAGATAGACAAGCACCTCATGCTAAACACCTAGTATAGATTCTTTAGGTTATTGTAATATAGCACTCTTAAATTCCTATGATTGCTTAATCAACCTGGAAATCACTTTTGGCCATGAAAAGACGTCAATTTGCTTGAATCGAATGTCGCAGACATATAATATGCGTGCTTGACAGGTCTGTTAGAGTTTTGAATGATTGTTGTTTTTGGAAAAGTATTGCGGGTGGAAAGACGTGAAGAGTTCAAAATCAAGGAGCCATAATTTTAATTATAACCTCAGTTTGAGAAATTAAGGCTCTGGACCATGCTAATATCATTTTCAACAGTCTGTTCAACGATGGTTTAGTGATATGTATTCTTCACATACTGCATATTGTATGAATTAAATTTCTGATGATTTTGGCACGGGGTCCTGGGTTTTTGTTTTCATATCTTGCTCTATTCTCGGTTCTACATTCATATCCTAATACCTAAGGAAGTAACGGCATCCCCCAATATCGTAGTTATTATTTACTTGACCATTGGACATTATTGTGATTGGATATGAGTTTTAGATGAAGCAATGTTTGTTGTGAACACCCTGAGTAATTCTGAAGCTACTGAAATATTCACCGGATCATTCTTTTCTAGAGTATATAATTTTTTGTCTTCTATTTCGAATCAAGACAAATGTAACGCATTTTCTTGACACACTGAATCAACCTGATATTTCATGATTTTCATAGATGACAGTATTACAGTATTCACTGCTATTGCAGAATTGCAAATTATTTAAATTCTCTGTGCTATTATTATGCTTCTTAACAGGTGCACTCGTGCGAATTTGAAAGGGATGATCAGAAGTTTAGCTTCTAATGATATCATCAATGACTGCACGATTGTCTTCGAAAATGATTCTGTATGTCCTCTCAGTTGGGTGAGCTGCATCCCAGAAAACGTACTTTGAGGCATCAGAACAAAGCGGAGTTGTTTGGTTACAAAGTGTGCCGATTTCATAAAATCCTGTCCCACAGCAACCTCTGTTCACCTGGGTAAAACCTGTAAAAACCATTTTAGTAAAGATAACATATCAGACTTCCATGTTCTTTAAGAGAGATTATGCCTTCTATACTAACCGTAATCTTTTGGCTTCTGTATAACATCGAGTAGTGATTCTTCAAAGTCGATGTAAGCAATCCTTGTTCCTGGATGTCCTCTCTGCAGATCCTCCAACTCTTCCTTGAGCATAGAGTTGAAGTCCGTTGATATGACATTCACATAATCAAGACACCTGCGTTGGGGTCGCCTCCCCCTCCGAGTGAGAGCTTGTGAATTCCCTGGAGTTGCAGGAATCCTAGTGATACCAACAGGGATGCAACCCAATGGTGGTAGACCATTTACTGCAATTGTTCGAGCCCCTTGGTCCAATAGTCCCTGTAAGTTTGAAAGGAAACTTGCATATAAACCTTTTTACTTGTGTTTTCGCTAGAGGGGACAAAGAAATATGTACTTGAGATCATAGCATTTTTCGGTCTAAGCGTGTTACTTTTCTATTCGTCTTAATTAGAGGAATCAAACAAGTGAAAAAGCATGGACCAAGTTTATGAAACACAGAAATAAGTCAAAATGGCTTCTTCCATCTAAGATGTAACACAGTGAAGCTGAGATAAGTGCCTGTTTTCTGCTGTTGCGGAGTAGCTTTATTATAAAGTCTGTTTTGAAGGTTCATTCAGTGCAGAAGTGTCACCAAGCTTGTTCATTAAGGTCACGTTTTTGGACCTTTATCTTGCTGGTGAGCTTCCTGGTGGTGTGGTATGCTGTGGGGTTCAATTTTTTTTATGCATTTGATTGAATGGCTGTCGGATCCAAACCTTTAGAAATTGGCGTACGTAGCCGAGCAAAATCTGCTCATATTTGCGAGGACTTGCTCTGTTTTGCTGAGCAATGCCATCGTTGAAATAAGTGAAGGCGAAGTCATCGGACCCCGCGTTGACATAATACAATGCCTTTGAAATTTGCTGATTGGCTTTTCTCCCCCCAATTTTCTTCTGGAGTTTCTCCTTGTATTCTTTGAAATTATCCAGCTGATCAGATAATCGGATTGTCATCTGAAATGCAGAAAATTGTTATAAAAAATTTATTGAGTTGCTGTTTCCCATTTGCTAATCATGCAATATTATTGGATGATAAAAATGGAAGGTTTGAGTGTGTGCGCGCTTGTGAGAGAGAGAGAGAGAGAGAGAGAGAGAGAGAGAGAGAGACGGTATTATTAGTGGTGCGGGGATCAAAGCCGCTTGTTGCAGATGCGAAGCTGATAGCAGTAATGGACTGCCCCAAATCAAGATTTGGGTCGAGGTAGGGGCGCTGGAAGCTTTGCACACCCACGTAGTATGCTGCAATTCCAAAAGAAAACAACAGAATTAGAAACAACAAAACAAATATGAATTCATAGGCTTCTGAAAACCCAATTTCAAAACCTTACCAAGGATGTCAGGAAAGAGGAGTCCATTGGAGAATCTCCCAGTTGCGATTTTGTCCGGGAAGTCTCTCCCGTAAGGCGGGAAATTACTTTTGAAACGAGTCTTTATGAAGTCATTGTTGCCAGGATCCACGAAGGAGTCGCCAAACGTATACAAGGATCGGAACTGTGACTTGCTAGTTTGCTGCAAGTAGTTTTGGGCTAGGGAATAATGAGAAGAAGCAAGCATTAACAGAATGAAGAGGGAAAGAAGAGAGAAACAGTTGGGATGCCTCATTGTAGCGGGAAATAAGAGAGAATTGTGATCCAAGTGTTGCGTTGCTTGCCAATTTATAGAGGAGTTAACGTGAAAGCGAAGGGTTTGAAATGAGTCCCGTTTTGTTCACACACATAAAAAATGGGTAAATATTACGCTCATTCTTATTGGTGACATTGACTGTGAAACTCAACTTTGGTTATGGCTTTGAAATATAGTAAATAAAGATTAAATTTAATGGCTAGTTAACGTTGTTTTTTTTTTTTTTTTTTTTTTTGGAGGGGGGAATTGGGGATTTTTGAGATTTTTTGGATTGTAAGACGTCAAATCAGTTAGTAATTCTTAATCATTCTCTTCACATACATCTAACTGATTTGACAACTTGGTCCCAAAAATCCTAAGGAGTTTGCCACTTATCTTTTGTAGTTTTGTTAAGACGATTTTAACTTAAAAAATCATTTTCTTTTCTTTTCCTTTTTTTTAGTTGAGTACAACTATACAAGTAGTCAAATTCTAAGTTTAGTTGTAAAATTCTGACTCTTACTTTTGGAGTGCCTAAAAGGAGAATAGCTTCTTCGCTGACCGTCCACAAACAAGGAGTTCGCACACCGAGTACAGCCGCGCCGTCCATCCCGAGATCCAACAGCTCGAATGTGCGAGGATTTTGTTTTTTTGTTATAATGAGTAGAGAGAGTGCATTGATCCAAGCCATTGGATCTCCGAATGATCGGCGCGGATGCTGGTGTGCAAACTCTTGTTTGCGAATGGTTTGTCAATAAGTTATTCTCGCCTAAAAAAGAGTACGAAAAATATTTGGTAAATCAGTCTCAAACCAATTTCATATTTTCGGCCTATTTTTATTTTTAAAAACTCGCCACTACTAAAAAAACGACGAAGCAAATTAATAAGCGGAAACAAGTCACTCTGGTGTTTTTTTCGGCTTTAGTTATTACAACTTTATTTTTTAGTTCCACACTTCCACTCATCGCAAAACTAATGTTAGTTTATCAAAACTTAAAATATATTCAAAGAACACACATTTTGCAAAATGTGAATTTATAAAGAATCCATATATTTAGTTGAGCACACTATAATAATAGGCGACAATGAAAACAAATACTACTATTTGGTTCTTAGATTTGCTAAGATATTTAGAATTAAGTGGAAATAAAATAATATGGCCAAGCCATATAGTCAGTCATATGGCATCTTGAGTCACTATACTTGCCGGATTAACTAATACTGATAAAAACGAAAAAATGACAAAGTTTTGAGTCATTATCTTCTAGCTAGTGAGTCATTATGAATAGATCATGTGTTGATTGGTAGCTTGTTGGAATCTAATTGTTTGGTCATAGCGAGTTATTATGAACATTTTATAGAGGAGTTAACATGACGGGTTTGAAATGAGATAAGTGGGTAAATAATACGTTGCTTGCCAATTTATAGAGGAGTTAACATGACGGGTTTGAAATGAGTCTCGTTTTGTTCACACCTAAAAAGTGGGTAAATATTACGTGCATTCTTATTGGTTGAAAATAACCATGAAACTTAACTTTGTTTATCCCTTTCAAATATAAATAAAGATTGAATTTAAGGGATAGTTCAGGTTATTATTTTTATTTTTTTTTGGGGGATTTTAAGATTTTTGGGACCACAACATGTCAAAATCAGCTAGTCATTCTCCTCACATATTTCTAACTGATTTGATAACTTGGTCCCAAAAATTCTAAAAATCTCAAAAGGCTACCTATTTACTTTAGAATTATTAACACTTATACAAAAGACGACCTTAATTGAGAAAATTCCAAGCAAAATTTTAAGACTAACGCTTCTCCTTTTCTTTTCATTTTTTTAGTTGAGTACAAGTTGTCAAATTCTACGTTAAGTCCTCAAATTTCTATGTTGGGCCTATTTTTATTTTTTAAAGCTCGTCACCACTGAAAAACCGACGAAGCAAATTAACAAGCGAAAACAAGTCAGTTCTAGTGTTTTGTTCGGCTTTAGTTATTACAACTTTATTTTTTAGTTCCATACATTCACTCATCGCAAAACTAATGTTATTTTATCAAAACTTAAAATGTTCACAGAACATACATTTTGCGAAATGTGAATTTAGAAAGAATCCATATATTTAGTCAAGCACACTATAAATTTATCTCTACCTACTTGGTTCTTAAATTTGCTAAGATATTTAGAATGAAGTGGAAATCTAAAATATGTTCAAGCCATATACAGTGAGTCATATTGTATTCTGAGTCACCATGCCCAATAACAGAATCGAGTTACCATGCTTTTCAAAGGCTGACAAAACGAGTAAATGACGAAGTTTTGGGTCACTATATGTAGGTTTATCTTTTAGTGAGTTTTGGGTAATTATATGTAGGTTTATCTTTTAGTGAGTAATTATGACCGTTTTCGTCTTGAGTAGGTCATGTTGAGTGGTAGTTGGAATCTAATTGTTTGGTCATAGTGAGTCATTATGAGCGTTTTTGACTTGAGTAGAAGTGTCGTCACATTTGGTTGTGCATAAAAATAATAGAGAGTGGTAAGTGTAGAGTTGCATATATAGCGTGTGATAATTAAGTGAGATAAACATGGTGATAGAAAGTATTACAGCGAGTGGCAAACATTGTCACATGTGTTTGACAAGTATCTCGGCACAGATACATGCACATAGATCATGCACCAATTATTTTGTGGTGCCCATCTCGGATCCCATACAATTGATCCAACCCGTTTAGGTTTTCAAAAATATTTTTTTAAAGATATTGTAAAAAATTATCGGTGAGAGCTTTTACAAAATTCGTAGGAGAAGCTGAATGATTTGCCCTACGAATTTAGAAATAGCCCTTATTGATATTCGATTGAGCTGAATTTGTTCGGGACCCTTAGAAAAACGTTTGAGAAACCTGATTGAATTGGATCATTTTTGTGCATAGCTTTGTTTTTTTTTTTTTTTTTTTTGATCAGGCATAGCTTTGTTTGGATATAGAGGAATTGGAAACACAACACTCACAGCTGGGCCACCCATAAGTACATAGGCCATTTCAATGATCCAAAAACAAATAAAGAAGAATGGGCCGAATGAGCTGGGCCAACAACAAGTAATATGGTATGGGTCATTTGTTTAGGATACGAAAAAAGAGTTTATGGGCCAATACATAAACTTGGGCAAACAAAAATAATGGGGCTTCTGAGGCCGGCCCCTTTTTAACTCCGTACTCATCCCAACCCTGACAAATAGATTCCTTCTTTATTTCAGTCCTTTTTTTATTCCCATGTGTGTGTTGTACCTTTGCGCCTGTCTTTTTTCCCTCTGTGCTGCTCTCTCTCTCTCTCTCTCTTAAATTTTAAAATGTTTTTTTAATTTTTTTAAATAATTTTTTTTGTAGATATCCAATTTTTTAAAAAATTACATATTTGGAACCTACTCGATGAGATCTACAAAACAAGATTCATATTTAATATGAAATTATGTGATGATAAAAAAAATAATAAAAACATAGTTTGCATAGTTCATTTGTTGTGGTCTTTAGTTGATTTACATAGTTCACATAGCCTTAATGTAGTTCGCATAGCCAAAAAAGTTCATTTGTCGTGGTTTTTCATTGATTCACTATGTGAAATGACCTAATGTGATTTGAACAACAAATTCAAGGAACTCCACAATTCTCATAGCCAGTTTGTTATGTGAATTACACAGTTCACATAGCAAATTGTCTATGAGAACTGTGTGAACTGAACTAAGGTATGATTCCTGAGTAGAAAATGTATGATTCTCTGCTTGTCTACTTGATCTCTTGCGAAAGATACTATCCAAGTGCTCTACGATGAATTCCAACTAGCAGCTCATAGGAGATTTTCATTAAACCTATACTTGAATATCCCAAAAAGATCAAATCTCATTTCCTAGAAGCCCGTTGGAAGCCTGTTCTTTCTCCCACCTCTCTGCATTTCTAAGGGGGGTCTTCCTCTTATCATTTCCTGAAGGCTTGGTCCCACCAAAGCGAGAAACTGGCCTAGTTGGCCCAAGATCTTCCCTGATCCTGTGCATCCTTTCCATCTGCAGATAAAAAACATGCGAATAACAAACATAAATTTCACCTACGAATAGCGAACGCAAAACCAATAGTCTCATACTACCATCATTCATTAACTAATTCAAATCAGAAAAAATTGAATCATAGTATTACATGTAGCACCCTCCCGCCCACACTTTACACTATGGACATGATTTTGTCGACAACAAGATCTGTCGAGAATTGTAAAACAATGCATCTGTCAAGATCTGCATAAGGAAAATGGCATGCTGCGGGTTTTATTAGCAAAGAAATCTATCAAGATAATCCACAGGAGAAAAATGCCATGCTACGGGCTTTATAAGCAGAGAAATCTGTTCATGTGGTCGAGGATAATTCTTCTTGGGTGGTTGGTTCTCTTTCTAGACAAGGGCGTATGAATTTGGAGTTCATTCTCTCCATGGTGTTGGATAACAAGGAGGTTGTGTCTCCCTCTTATAAGGTTGGAGAGTTAGAGATTGATAAATGAAAGAATTGTCTGATTGGCTACTTGTTGGACAAAAAGCTTCCCTTTCAAGTTGTTTGGACAATTATAACTATGATGATTTGGGGAAAACTTAGTTTAAAGGAAGCGTTGGCTAATGACGATGGCTTTATTTTTTTGGTTGTTCGACAAGATCTCATAAAATCTATGGTGGGAATGGCCTGTCAACCTTCCTTTGGCTTGATAATTGGCACAATTTGGGTCCTCTGTATAAGAAGTTTTTTTTTTGCTAAGATCTGTATAAGAAGTTTGGTAGCAGAGTAGCTGTGAATTTGGGTAGGTCCTTATCTGCTAAGGTCTCTTCTATCTCTTCTATCATTTATGACAATGGTGGTGTTGGCCTAGGAGAAGATCTGATGTTATTAGGGAGATCATGGATAATTCTAACCCTGTTCTTGCTCCAGTTATCACTAGAGAGAGACACTAATCTTGACTCTTACTCCAAATGGTTGCTTCTCATCTCATTCTGCTTGGCAGGCCATTAGGACTTAGGCTCCTAAGGTGGGTTAGGGGCCTATGATCTGGTATAAGAAAGCTGTTACCAGGTGGGCTTTTGTTTAGTGGGTAGCTATCCTTGGTGGACTTAACATTATGTTATTCTTTAGAAATTATTAGGTTCTCCCACATTTTAAACCTTTCGATATATTCTAAACCTTTCTTCAACATTCTAGAGAGTTCTCTACCATTGTACAACTTTCTTTAACATTCTCAAAACATTCAGATTTTTGTAGTTTAGTAGGGAGGATTCTCAAACTATGGAGAGCCATGTAATTCTCTACCGATGATTAAACCACGTGGCTATTGTGAGGGCCGGCCCTGAAATTCTCTACCGATGATATATTTAATGAGCTAGCTAGCCTAGTGGAAAATCTTAGTTTTCGTATCCAATAGCCACGTGGTTTAATTCCTGGGGTATGTCCAGGGTCAGCCCTGGGGTAAGCCCAGCAAGCCCCCGGGCTTGGGCAACCCACCCGGCAGGGGCAACCAAAAAAAAAAAAGTTATGTATAAATATAATTAACCTTTCACATGGGGTGCGAAGGCATTGATTGCCTCAATGGTTGCTGGTAATGCCTCAATGGTTGCTGGTAATGCCTCACAAACATGAGAGCATGAGGTCGATTCCCAACTTTGGAGGAATCTTTCATGTTTTTCTTTCTCTTTGTTATTTTTGGCACTTTTTTTTCCCACCCAATCCACAATTTTACAAAAATTGCACTACTCAATTATACTTTGTTAAAAAAATTACATTTAACAAACACAACAATGTAGAAGTTATTTTCTTACATTGAATTAAAAAAATTCTAATGGTGAAAAATTTATAAAAAATGAGTGAGCTAACATGGTTTATTATTATTTTTTCACACAAGTCATAGTTTATATATAAAGCAAATTTATTTTCTTCATAACAAACTCTTACAATCATATCTTTTTATGTTTATCTTTGTATCCTTTTTGTTTTATTTTTTGTATTTTATAATTTTTTTAAAACGAACTCTTAAAGGTCGATGTAGGGGGTCCAATATTGGAATTTGTTTTATGTAACGAGAAGTTTTCTTTAAATTGGATCTTGCTCATCATATAGCACTTGATTGTGATTTTTTTGAAGTTATTTAAGCTGAAAGTCCAGTGTAAACTTCAATTTTTTTCTGACTTGTATGTCATTTTATTTTTTTGACTTAAGAATAAGTGGGCAACCAAAATCAGGGTCGGCTAGGGCAACCCAAATGTCAGGGCTGACCCTGGGTATGTCTTTCTCCTTCTCTATAAGATTTTTTTTTCTCTCACAAACTCACAGTTCCAAAGGAATATTTTTTTTAATGATACAAAAAATAATATGACTAGAAACTTGTTTTAACCAAGACAACTAAACAAATCATGGAAAAAACAAAAACAAAATTTGAGACAAGTAAGTATCATTTTGAGGTTAGTTTTTATTTGTTTTAAAAGAAAACATAGGGCTCCAGTTTTACAAGTTCGTCTTAGACCCAGAGAATTTTAGGGCCGGCCCTCACAAACACTCCCTCAAATAAAAAGACCACACTCAAAACTATTCTTCGTGCTTATTTTATGGCTAGCTGGAACTCGTACACTTTGAACACACTCTCCTTCTCAACCAAAAATGATGAATTGGGTTGGAGATGCTCTAATGGATTTTTGCCCTGATCCAAACAAACTTAACCAACATTCTTCGCTAGTTAAAGACTACATGCACAGAAATCACAACAGCTAAAATATGAAAAAAGCACAATAGTCTATTGCACTCCATTGTTATTTATAGTACTTGCTAGCACAGATCCGGGGACTCTCCCGTCTCTTAGAAATGACAGAGCCTGCCGAACGATATCGGCCATCCAAACATATTTTGGACGGCAGAGATCGGGTCAGAAGGCCCTGCCATCCCTAAAGGACTGCGGAGTCCCTAAGTTCTGCTAGCACAATCTTCAACTATATGCCCAACCTTTTACGAAATTCCAAATTGGCTGCATACATCTGATCTGGATTAGGTAGAGACTTGGACACACTTTCCTTTTCCATACACCTCTCACCCCATTTCACTAGCTTAGGGCACTCTGCTTCAAAGTTGAAATTTGCAAAGGTCTTGAAATAGATGAACCAGTTGTAGAAAGGAAGAAGCGAAATGTCGACAAACCCGAAACTGTCGATCCCAAAGTAAGGGTTGTCTCCTAGTTCCTCTTCTAATAACTTGCACCACTCAATCAGTTCCTTCTTTCCAGCTTCTTGATCCTCCCCTTTGCTCACCCATACCTTTCTGCCAGAATCGCGTACCTGCATCCATTCGATGGTGGTGTTATATCTACAATTTACATGGCTACCAATAAATTTGACTTCTAATTTCGGATCGTTTTCAGTTTGTGTTTTTTGTTTTCATGTTTTCAGTGATTCACTCTAGCTCTTCGATTATTGACGATATTGGGAGACAATTGCTCGGTAAAATGCTAAGAGCAGTCACTTTGTATATTTATTGTCAGAGATTAGATATGTCTCCAATACTTCCCCACGCCCACCCATACTCTTAAATTATTGGAGACTAAATGGTATACGTTATGTTGTGGTACAGACAACTTGTTACTAGTATGCCAAACTGATTGCGAAAACAACTTTTGAAAATCAGCACCACTACATAATCAGAAAATACACTTAGAATTTGAAAATAAGTGGCCCAGATTCACTTGAGTAAATCTGGACCACTAATTTTCAAATTTTCTGTCTGGGTCTCCTTTTCGGGTTCTTAGACTTTAAGCTCAAAACTGATTCCGTTAAGATTTTCTAAAAACAACCCATTTTTGCAACACTCAATGAATTAATGTTTTCATTTTCGCATAATTGGGAAATCACTTTTGCACTAAAAACATGGTATCTGAAAGATAAATTAACTACGGAAATAAACTTAATTGTCTGTTCATATGAATGAAGTCAGGAAAAAAAATGAGAATTCAAAGGAAAATAACAGAAAAGACCAGGGAAAATAAAAATGTAACAGACTCACCTTTGTGCTGATGAAGTGGTTCCAGAACCTTGCTTTTGCTTTTAGGTATGGATTAGAGGGAAACAGAGGAGGAGACTCATCCTTCCACACATCATCAAGATATTGGATTATTACATCTGATTCACAAATGGGTTTTCCATTATGGATCAAAACAGGCACTTTTTGATGAACTGGGTTCATCTCCATGAGCACTGGACTTTTATTGGCCAAATCTTCATCTTTGGACTCGTACTGAATCCCCTTCTCTGCTAAGGCAATTCTGACCCTTGCTGCATAAGGGCTTGGCCAGTAATCCAGAAGAATTACTTGATTTTCCATACTTGTGGTGAAGAAAAGCTTAAGGGATCCAAAAGAAAACTACAGCTTAGCCCAATAATAGGCTGATTGATATATGTGTAAGCAATGGATTCTACACGAAGTTAGCAAAACCTTGAAAATCCCACCGTCTACTAGCAGGGGCCATTTAAAGACAGAGCAAAGCTCTGTATGGACGGGCTCCAAAAAAAGTTAATAGCACCTACGAGGTTTCAAACCTGAGACCTTAGGAATAACTAAACCCCCAAGTCTCAAGCCTTGACCACTAGGCCAACTCGCATTTTAAATCCTCCCGACGGGGAACCATGCAATTTTGGCCTAAACAATAAAGTACTTTTGCAATTAATTTTAACAATTTTCTTGCACCGTTTAAAATTTTCTTGCACCGTTTAAAAGAACTCATGAGTTCTTTCGAACAATAAAAAATAAATAAATATAATTAACTATAGAAGCACTTTATTTTTTAGGTCAGAGTTGCACGATCTCCCGTATTGAAGAATTTAAAATGAGGAGGAGGAGCAGACTACATGGTCAGTCAAATCAGGCGCCTACTAAAAAACAAGAAATATTAACAAGTAGGAGTATGATAATAAGGCATGAAAGGATGAGAATGACACCAGCGAAAGCGAAAGAAAAAGCGATGTCTATAGTCTACATTAATTGTAAATTGTATAAAGATAACATATGAACAAAAAATTTACTTACATTAATCTAAATTTTATGATATTTTATAAGAATTTGTAATATTTGCACATATATTTATAATTTTAGTGTTGAATTCATATTAACAAGAAGTTATGAGCTTTTGATATGATGTTATGAAATTTTATGCAAATATTACAAAATTCTATAAACATTTTCTTCTTTCCCAATGAGAAAACTAAAAAAAACTTGCTTTCTTGGACACTGGTTTACATGGTGAGTTCGTAAAATTTTCTGAAATGATTCAATCAAAAAAAATTTGTGCAAATTCAATTGCGTTCTAAACATTTCAATTTTAACTCTTTTACACTGAAAATTAGAGAAAACAATCAAATAAGGCAGATTGCAGGGGATAATCGAATGCGACATTGAGGAAAAATAAAACCATAAAATCAATGTTCTGAATAACAGAACTATCAAAACCAAATTTTATTATTACTACGAACGTAACAAGGATAAAATATTCTCCTTGTCCAGATTTATTCGTTGCTCGGATTAAATCCAAGCTATCCGTTGCCGATCGAGATGGACATTAGATCATCCCCAAATTGGTAAGCTTCTTTTTGAGTTCCTCAAGGAATTCATAGACCTTGTGCTGATCCGGAATAGACTTGGACACACTTTCCTTTTCCAGGCACCTATGAACCCAATCAACCAGTTTAGGGCACTCTGCCTCCATGCTAATGTTGCCCCACTGCTTGTACCCATAGAACCAAGAGGAGAATGGGATGAGTGACACATCTACAAGGCCAAAAGTCTCACCCCCAAAATATGGCTTGTCTCCTAACTCCTCTTCCAACACCTTAAAGCACCCTATGAGCTCACTCTTTGCAGCTTCTTGGTCTTCACCTGTTGACAACCACAGGTTCTTCCCATGGATATATATCTGTAGATTACACATAAGGCACAAAGATGGGTCAGAGTTGCAGAAAATAATAATTTGCCTGGAAAATGTTCATTGCATTCTAGGAAAGGAAAAGAAAACAATGAAATTAATTTGAAATGAATTTCGAAATTTAGGATACGTGCGTATGCTTGTTACAAGTATGGGATCGTAAGTTCCCAGCTTTTGTCTTCCTCGGTGCCTATGGACACAATCATGTATTCCCCGCTGGATCCATTCTTGGGTGGATTCGGGTTTTGCCTAATGGCGTGGGGCGTGACGTTGTGGGGTGGGGGGTCTGGTTTGGCAAATGGGTGGTGTGGAGTTTTGGATCTGGGTTTTTGCTTTCAGGAGGCTGCCATGGTGTTTGGGCTTTTGGGCGATTTGGGGTTTTGATGTGGCATTTTTGGATGTCGTTTGGTGGGGCATTTGGCGAAGAGGGGCATGGAGGATGACTGCCATGGTGTGATGGCCGACAATGGAGGTTTTTTGGATTTGGAGGATGAGATGATGAAGATCGGCAATGGAGGTTTTCTTTGGCGACTTGGAGAGGGGGCGGTTGGTCCGTCCTTGGGGCAGCAACAGGGGCTTGTTCCCCGGGTTCTGACGGCGGTGGTGGCAACGATTGGTTCCTCTTCAAGTGGCCGGAGTGCAGCGGAGGTGGTGGCTGGGGCGGCTGTGCTTTGTTTGGGTGGCTGTCTAGGGTTCTCATTGGTTGGGCTTGGCCCATTATCTAGGCTATTTGGGCCATTGGGTGTTTTCCTTGGGTTTGTTTGGGCTTGACCCATTTGTCCTTGATTGGTATCTTGCCAACCATGGTTGGGTCTCGGATTAGGCATAGGATTTTACTTAGCAATGTTTCTCGTTGACTTTGTTAGGTTTTTGATGCTTGTATCCTTGTTCCTATTGATCTTTGTTTTTAAGATTAATGAAATTTTTTTATTATAAAAAAAAAACAGTGTGTTTCGAGGAGGCTTATCAATCCACAATCCGATAGAGGGATAGGGAGAATTGGGTGCAAATGAGTAAGTCCACCCTTGTTTAAATTCCATGTCAACAAAACTCAGTCATCGCGGATAGCAGAAACCCTCTCAACCCTTGTGCCAATTCAATGCCAAAATTGGGCAATGCTATTCTTGGTGCCAACTTTGGCAATTGATAAATTTGCCACTTTATCAAAGTCATTTGATTGCAGTCACTTTATCCGCCCGTACACAAACCATTTGAAATGATGTGGTAGTTATAACAATTCCGATATCAAGGGCCAAACTACTGGTGTTTTCGTTTGCATAACTGTATCTACACTACTAACGAAGCATGTATACGATGCATGACACATTCTCAGTTTTTGAAGAAAATTAGGATATCCTACAAAAATCCACCTGAGCCATCTCTCTCTCTCTCTCTCTCTCTCTCTCTCTCTCTCTCTCTCTCTCTCTCTTTTTAACCCAAAACAAAAACTTTCCAACTTCCCCTCGTACTAAGATTTTATCTTTTAACACAATTTCCAAATTTAATGTTAATCTTGCATTCAATTAAGCTATTTTTTCCCGTACTCCCGTGCATATTACGGGTATCGTGCTTGCCATAGTTAATAAAGAAGAGATAGATAGAGCCCTGACCTTCTTGTCGATGAAATCAGCCCAGAACCTGGCTTGGGCTCGCTTGTAAGGATCAGAAGGCATCAGAGGAGATTTGTTCTTCCACACTTCATCAATATACTGAACAATATTCATCGAATCGCATATGGGCTTTCCGTTGTGGATCAAAACTGGGATTTGCTTAATAGGGTTCATTTTCAGTAACAAAGGACTCTTGTTGAACATGTCCTCTTCCCTAGACTCATACTCTACCCCTTTTTCAGCCAAGGCTATCTTCACTCTCATCCCATAATGGCTGCTCCATTTCCCCAAAAGAATTACTTCATCCGCCATTGATGTGAAAAACTCAGATGATCAGATGAAATATTGAAGAAGAAGCAGAAGAAGAAGAAGAAGAAGAAGAAGAAATGTTGGAAGCTGTGTTTTGGGTGTTTGTTTATGTGCTGAATAGAGGACGGCAGACTAATTTTTACTTTTGCTAAGTTACAAATTAATAACGTCACTGAATGCGTCAACTAAGTACATAACTTGTTTATCACGACGGTATTAATTTAGTACTATCAGCAATGCTATGGCAAAAATGATTTGTGCAAGGAACCACGCAGGAAAGGCCCTGCAGGGCCAAGTACGGATCCCGAACAGCTAATTCAAGCCATTCAAAAATTTTAAAACCATATTTTGAGTGGATTTGCAAGAAGCCAGCTCCATCCGATATGCGTAGATGTTCGATCCAAACTTCCATTTTTTCTTTTTTCATCCGAGCCATTCAAAAATAAAAGTTTGGATAGAGCATCTACCAATATCGAATGGAGCTGGTTTCTTGTGGTCCTACTAGGGATGGCAATCTCGGCCGACCCGCCCCTATCCAACCCGTCCCCTACCCATTCGGGGAGGGGATTCGGGGATTTTTTCGGGGATCGAGTAGGGGATGGGGATTATTTTTAAAAAATTTCGAGGATCGGGTAGGGGATGGTATTGTCAGTCCCCTACCCGATCCCCTCCCCGACCCGTTCCCCGCCCCTCCCCGCATCCCCGTTTACATATTTATTATATTAGAAGTTTTTTAAAATTTCTTTTCCACGGTAATTCCACCACAGTACTTCACACGGCACACCTCACGGTCATAACTCATAACTGATATATGTTGATTCCTTCAAGGTTTCTGGAGGTAAATCACTTACAGCATGACAAAATCATAAATAACGTTGGCATTCAAAAAAATTGGGTTTTAAAACCTAAATCTGAATTGCTAGAATTTTTGTTTACTTTTTTATTTTCTTTTAAGACTGTTGTTGACCTTTTATTGGTCTAACCATTCTTCCATTGTTGATTTCTATTGGAAACTATGCAGAAAAGTGGCACTTTAATAGATCATTTTATTAGATCGGTTTACTGCTTGTGAATGACACTGTAATAGATCAGTTTATTTCCTTTCATTTTGAACGCAGCAAAGTTCCAAACAACTTGAGCTTTTGGGACAGTAGCAAGCTGATTCACTTTAAAGTGTAAGACTATTAAAAAAAAAACCTACACATTAAAGAACAACCATTTTTGGATCCCCGATTCCCCGTGTGGATCCCCGTTCCCCGCATCGGGGCGGGGATGGAGGTTAAAATAAAATTCCCGGTGGGGATCGGGGAGGGGATGGGGATTGATATAGGTTCGGGGATCGGGGATGGAGGTAGTGGTATCCACCCCCTACCCTCCCCATTGCCATCCCTAGGTCCTACTCGAAATGTGGTTTTAAAATTTTTTAACAGAAAATTTCTTGTGGTCCCACTTGTTATGGTGGTGTTTTGATGCTTCTGAGTTTAGTCGCCGGTTTTGGGTTGCTGTTCTGAGTTTCTGGTGTTGGGCTCTTGGCCGCTAGTTGCTTTAGATGCTGTGTTTTGCGGTTTGTTGTTGTTGGGTAAGCCTCATCATTTGGCCCATTGGCACGCAGCCCACCCGAAGCCCGCTAGGCGCACTGGTCTTTGCCCGAGCCCGCCAAGTGGGCGGGCTAGCCCAGCCCTACTTTTCCATGGGCCGGGCTTGGGCTTAAAAATTTTAGCTCTAGTCTGCCCGCCTGCCCGAGATACTAGCCCGCCCATAGCCCGTACACTAATACACACGTATAGCATGGGTTTGTAACAAAAAAATTCCAAGTCTCCTTATACAGCATCTCAGCCGTATTGAAAAACCAAAATGGATGTAAGTGCTTTGATTAATCAAACCATTTGTTCCTGCACATTTGAATAACCAATCAATTCTTCCTGGAACTGATTTGAATAATCAATCATTGTGCCACTGGGATTCTTTTTCGTTGAAAATTGGTCTCATGGTTTTACACAAAGCAATATATAACAATTTGATGTGAGACAGTGTTGGTGAGGAGCCAAAGAAAGAAGAAAAGAAATAAGAGAAGTAGCAAAAAGGAGCATTTTCGGTGGAGGATGGGGAAAAATAATAGGCATTAAACATTTTAGCCAGCTCATATAGCCCGGTCTGCCCGCCCGCCCGACTTGGATAAGCCCGTGGGCTGGGCCTGGGCTTCATCTTTTGAGAGATAGCCTGGTCCGCTAAAAAGAAAAAGCCCGTCAAACCCAGCCCTCAGGCGAACTTGGGCTGGAAGTTCGCTGGCTGGGCTAGCCCGGCCCGGCCTGATGATGACCCTTATTGTTGGGTTGTTTCTGTTTTTTTTTTTTTGGGAGTCTGTATGTTGGCTTTATCGAGTTTTGTTCTCTGGTTTTTTTCTAACCCCCCCCCCCCCAAACAGCATTTCACTGAATGGGGTCTCTTTGCCAATTCCTTGCTTTGTGCTTGGTTGTGGCTTTTATCTCGATGTATCCTTTGTCGAGTTTTTAATAAAATCTTGTTGCCGATCCAAAATATATATATTCAGGATCCATACTAGGCCCCGCAGGGCCTTCCCTATTTGGTTCCCTGCAAATCCTTCCCTGCATATAGCATTGTTGCTGCCATGGTGACCATATTTTGGGCACCATTTGATATGTCACAATTGGATTGGTAGAATGTGCTCCAGTAAATGGCAAATGGGGGCACATTCTACCAATTGATTGGTGACACATCACATGGTACCCAAAATGATTTGGAGGAAACAAATGTTTAGATAGCCAGTGAAAATAATTTAATCTCTTGATAAATCCACTCCATTCTTTGTCTTTTAGTTGGACTTTTATGTGCAATTTTTTCACTAAAAGACTAAATATGAAGTGCACCCATTAAAAAAGGGAGTATGAAAATCATTTTCCAAACCATATTACTTTTAAGCGAAGTATTACGGATACGTACTAATCTACAAATATATTATGGAGTTTGTGAGGGCCCTTTGGCTGAGTGGGTGTTAATGTGTGCAATTATTGGTGTAAGTTTGTGGCTTTAACCTTTTGGATTATTCAGTAAGAGTCTATGGACAAAAGAGCATCACAGTGGGCTAGCTATTGCCACAGCCAAAGCCAATTTTTGGCTTAGAAGCTTTTCACCCCCTTAATGAGAAGCTATTTCAATAGCCAAAAAATGGCTCAATCATTTTTCCGGTTAAATTTGGGTGAGCCAAATGAGACACTGACTGATTATTGTGGTTAATAAATAAAAGCTTAAATAATCCAATCAAAACTATAGCTGACAGTGTTCTTAAATAAGGTCTGAAACAGTGGCGGCTCCAGGAATTTTTAGCAGGGTGTTCAGAAATTACCTTTAACTCTACAAGCTTAACCAATTAGTCATATCTTCACAAAATTTCATATACTAGTGTGTATAACGCGACCTCAAAAATTCAAAAGCACGTAAAACCTTGTAGTTGTTTTCAGTTTTTTTATATTTTTACCAAAGCAAAATCAAACAAGAGCATAAATATGCTTATTTTTTTTAGGAAATTATGTAGCGAATACGTTTGCACAGATCTTTATAAACATATGTTTTTATTTTTGGATTGTCTGCTCTAAGAAAAACTACACCATAATGATACCAATAGATATTTTTTCCTCTCCATTTTTTTGTCATTAAGATGTCTTTCTTTTTTTGAGATGATATATTAAGTATTCAATTGTAAATCACTTGAATTGCAGCGTGTGTTGTTTATAGTATAGAACTAAGTGTTCAAACAAAATATTAGACAAAATTACTAGATGCAATATAACAACAAAATAAAAAAAAAAGTGTTCAATTGACCACATTTTCTTATATGTTGTGCTACCTATGATTGGGCTATAACGGGATGTAATTTAGGTTGTTCAAAGTTGACTGATTTGTTGGTGGGTGTTCATTTAATTTTGCACTGGGTGTTCATTCATATTTCGGCTGGGTGTTCAAAACATGAACTAACCTAAAATTTGTACAAATTTTTACATGTATTATTAGTACAATTTTTTTTTTAAGGTGGTCATGTGACCATCCACCCTTTGGGGTGGAGCCGCCAGTGGTCTGAAAGGCTACTCGCCACCTAAGCGTTAGAAGGCCCCAGCTCGACTAGTCCGCTAGTCGCCCGACTAGCCCGACTAGTTGCCGGACTAGCCGCCGAGTACTGATCCTGAAGCTAGAAGGTGTCCAACCGCCCCTAAGAGTGTCTAGCGAGTTTTAGAACCTTGATAGCTGAGCCAAATAAGACACTGACTGATTATTTGTAAGCAAAGGATTCTAAACGAAGTGAGCAAAACCGCTGAATGTAGTCAACGTATTGTAATTCTAGTCAAAATCTGTCGCATACAAAATACAAAAACTACAGTAATAAAGATGATAATTAGGCATGAAACGATGAAAATGACACTAACAACATCTCCAACGCGCAAAAGGGCAATTACTGTACGAGGTTCTAATTTCACAGCTCCAACGGGTTTGCAAATTTTTTCATGCCAAAAAAATGGCTTTGGTCAAATTTGACTGAGGAAATTGTTGTGACCGTTACTAGAGGAGGGTATTTAGTAACGGTTGGTTTGGAGCCGTTACTAGAGGAAGGCATTTAGTAACGGTTGGTTTGGAACCGTTACTAGAGTATATTAATATACTAACGGTTCAACAAAAACTGTCATTAAAGTCCTGTTTCTAGTAATGGTTCTAAAACCGTTACTATAACCCATTTCTACCAACGGTTTGTCCAACCGTTACCGTTACTAGATCTTGGTTTTTTTGTAGTGCCACAACAATAACAAATTGAAAACTAGACTTTTCACTTTAACTCTTGAACATTAAAAATTAGAGAAAATGATCAAATCATGCAGATCTCAGGTTGTAATAAGTTAGATGAGATACTGTGCGAAAATGTTTACTTTAAAATCAATGTTGTGAAATGACAAAATTGTCAAAACCAAATCTTTATTGTATTACTTTGAGTATGATCTTTAGTAGTATTACTATGACTGTGACAAGAAGAAAATATCGCCCTTCCCAAACACAACATGGGAAGTACATAAAAGATGACGAGAGATAAATTAAAACTACATCCTTTCTGTCTCACCACATTCTGTTGGAAAACTATCCAAAATTACCGCAAGATATTGTAGAGAAGGGAAGAGAAATACTTTGAACTCAACTCTCTTTTATTCCACTTAATTACTTCAAAGTTCAAACCATGTAGTACACCAAGTATTTATAGGCCCTAATAGAAAATCTAGAATTAAATATACTCATAGTGAAATTATGCGGAAGCGATTAATTTACTCCTAGAGGGGGGGTGAATAGGAGTTTTGAGATTAATACTTTGAACTCAACTCTCTTTTATTCCACTTAAGAGTGTTTGCACACTCTGCCTGAATATGCCCAAAACCATGACACTCGTGACATTGTATACCTAGGGGTTTCTTGGATTTATCTATAAAAGATTTCTTTTCATTATCCCTATAATTATAATTTTTACCCCTACTAGTTGAAGACGAAAAAATTTCAGATTTACGGAACTTGACAAATTCTTTGAATTTTTTAACAAAAGAGGCAAGCTCCTCTTCATCAAGATCATCGTCACTCTCATGTGTCACAGAGGATTCTTCTTTAGAAGTTTTAAAAGCTATGCTTTTATTAGGCTTTAATGCAGGTTTCTTCGAAATATGATTCAATTCAAATGTTTGAAGTTTACCAACAAGTTCCTCAAAAAGAATGTCATCAACTTTATCACTCTCTTCGATAGCAACTATCTTAGCCCTAAATCTCTCGGGAAGGGACCTAAGCACTTTTTGACAAACTTTAAGATTTGGGATTGGTTCTCCTAAAGCATGGAAGGAATTAACGATGTCACTCAACTTAGTGATAAAACTATCAAAATTCTCATCTTCTTGCATTCTTAATTCTTCGAAACATGTCGTAAGCATTTGAAGTTTTGAAGTTTTAACAGTCTTAGTACCCTCATGGGTAACTTGGAGAATATCCCAAGCCTCTTTCGCAGTGGTGCATGCAGAAATACGACTAAACTCTCGCTTTTACTTAAAGCACCATAGATGGCTCCTAAGGCCTTGGAGTTTGCCTCAAAACTCTCATTATCAGCAGAAATCCACTCAGTGTCCTCCTTCGGCCTCATTTTTTTAGTTGTAGCATCTTCTATGGTTGGGGCCTCATAGCCGTACCTAACAGATCTCCAAACCCTAACTCCTAGGGAACTCAAATGTGTGGTCATACGGGCTTTCCAATACGGATAATCGTTACCGTCGAAAAAGGGTGACCTCGAGTTTGAGGCACCCTCTCGTGGTGCGTTCATGTCCATTTATACCCAGAAATAAACTCAGGTGGTTAAACCTAAACAGAGCAACCGAGCTCTGATACCAATTGAAATTATGCGGAAGCGATTAATTTACTCCTAGAGGGGGGGTGAATAGGAGTTTTGATAAAAATTACCAGTTTTTAAGAAGAATAACCGATTAAAAATTATCAAATAAAAAGATGGTTAATTTTCTTGATTAATTCAATTTAACCAAACCACAAGTAGTGCAGTGAAAATAAAATGGAGACAAGATACGCACGATTTACGTGGAAAAACTTAGGGTCCTAAATAACCCTAAGCCAAAACCACGGCCTAAACCTACTGCTTTATTCTATTAATCAAAAAGAAGTACAGATTGCGAAATAGTAAAAATCTTACCCCAAGCTTTACCTATTCTCGCCAATCTCCGATGCTCCCAGAGCTTCTTCAAGATTCAATAGATGAACCACAGACTTCACGCCTGATCTCCGGATTCAACCGGCTCCGAATCAATCTCCAAAGAGATTCGGCCACAGCAGTTCACGGCACCACGAAACACGAACACCAAATGATATGATATGATATGAAATGTGTTGCTTGAAAGAAGTAATGCACAATAAAAAAAATGAAGTTTCTCTTATAATTTTTTTACGTCAAAACATGTGCACCATCTTTCAATGGTAATGACCCATATATATAGGAAAGATGATAGGACTATGTGCATGGCAAAACAAAATATCATTGATTTCTTTTCCAAAATAAATAGAATGAAATTTTTAATGTAAGGAAGTCTTGTAGGAATAAACTCATATATGACAAGTATCTAAATTGACTTCCTTAAAAGATGATCCCTAAATTAAACGACAGATTTGGGGAACTTTCTTACGATTGATTTCTTTTCCAAATAATGAAAAAATATTTTAAACAACTAATGCACAAACAAAATCATATAGTCTCTGTTTCGATTTTTGCCGTCCAAATCATGTGCATACCTTATCAAGGACGTGTATCACTATTATATAGGTAATTAAGGAAATGCTTAAGAGTATCCCCAGGAAAACAATCTCTCCCTTTATTCTCTCCAAAAAGGGACCTTCCAATGATATATATGGAACTAACATTTCCGGAGAGTTAAAATTAGAAATTGTTTACTTTATGTAATATATAGAAAACACAATCTTTGGAAAGAGAATTTTCGAAAAGCATTTGCTTGATATCAAAATATTTATGAGTATGGCTAGCAAATTTTCGGTGTGTCAAAATAAAATCGTTTGATTGATATGAAAAACAAATTTTCAGAGAGTTTTATTGGAAATGCAAACATGCAGAAATATAATCTTTTATTTAAAAAATATGCAGGATATGATGTGCAATGCATTTTACCTTTGTCGAATTCAAGCGGCTTCACAGAGTCAAAAAGTTGAAGGCAAAGGAAGGAGCATCGCGCGAGAAACTACCCCCAGCCTATTCAATCTACCCATTACAATTCAAAGAAATAAAAAATCAATTGAACTAGGGTGTGTTTTGAACAACCCCGGAAAATGCCAAACCAAAATAACTAACACATAGATCGAAAGCATCATGTATGAACCTTTCTGGATACATTCACTTAGAAATATGAAAAATCATAATGTGTGTAACTAACGAAGAGACAGAACTCAAAAAGACTCTCTAGAATTGTGTAGAAAATTCAAAACACACAAGACAAGTTTATCATTTCAATACATTCGGCGTAACTGATCATAGTTATTCCGAGAATCCTACTTAGAGCTATGCTTCTTTCTGATCTCTGTGAGGATTTCATAGATCTTCTGCTGATCAGGAATAGATTGGGACACACTCTCCTTTTTCCTGCACCTATGAGCCCAATCAACCAGCTTAGGGAACTCTGCCTCCATGCTAATATCTCCCCACTGCTCATACCCATAGAACCAATTGGAGAATGGGATCAGTGACACATCTACTAAGCCAAATATCTCACCCCCAAAGTATGGCTTGTCTTCTAACTCCCTTTCCAAAAGCTTAAAGCATCTTATGAGCTCACTCTTTGCAGCTTCTAGGTCTTCACCTGTTGATAACCACACTTGCCTCCCAAGCCCATATATCTGTAGATTTACATATTAGGCACAAAGGTGGGTGAGTGTTATGACAAAAATGCAACTGTGACATTCGAAAATCTCTCTCCCCTTATTGGTTTTAGCTTAACCAAAAAAAAGAAACTTTCGATTGTGCATTGATGAGGGATAAATGTCATCAAACAGAACTAACTTTTTTCGTGCTCCCTTGCATATTACACGTACCTCTTGCTATGATACGAGCATCTATATATATATCTCTATTTTAAAGACCGGATATGACATATTGATGGGAGATTATTATGTAATTTATTCCATCTTTTACTTAACTTTTTTTATTTTTTGGAGGGACTCATCGTCATTTTTAGAAATTTGTGTAAGTGAGAACCATTAAGGCATGAGGGATCTCTTTTTGGTTATAAACAAAGTGTAAGGTTTCAAGTGTAATAAGGTAGTCTTGAATATGCTAAATAAAGAAGAGTTAGAACCCTCACCTTGGTGTCCACGAAATCGGACCAGAACCTCGCTTGGGCTCGCTCGTAAGGATCAGAAGGCAACAGAGAACACTCGTTCTTCCACACTTCATCGATGTACTGAATGATAATCATCGACTCGCATATTGGCTTTCCGTTATGGATCAAAACTGGGATTTGCTTCTTAACAGGGTTCATTTCTAGCAACAAAGGACTCTTGTCCAACCGGTTCTCTTCTCTATACTCGTACTCTACCCCTTTTTCAGCCAAGGCTATCATCACCCTCATCGCGTAAGGGCTGCTCCAGAACCCCAAGAGAATTACTTCGTCCGCCATTGATGTGAAAAAAAACACAAAGAATTGGATAAAAGATCGAAGAAAAAGAAGAAATGTCGTAAGCTGTGTTTTGGGTGTTTGTTTATTTATAGGAGTCTTTTTGTCATTGGTGGTGTCGTGTTTTTTGAACTGGTGGTGGTGTCGTGTTTGACCCTCTGATATTTGCTCTCAAATAGTGTCACTGAATGCATCATACAAGCATACAAACTAAGGATGGCAATGGTGCGATTTGTTACAGTTATTGGTAGAATCAAAACCCAAGATGGAAAATTAGAAATATTGGGTGAGGCTAGATAAATTAGAAATATTTGCTCTCAAATAGTGTCACTGAATTCGTCATACAAGCATACAAACTAAGGATGGCAATGGTGCGATTTGTTACAGTTATTGGTAGAATCAAAACCCAAGATGGAAAATTAGAAATATTGGGTGAGGCTAGATAAATTAGAAATATTTGCTCTCAAATAGTGTCACTAAATGCGTCATACAAGCATACAAACTAAGGATGGCAATGGTGCGATTTGTTACAGTTATTGGTAGAATCAAAACCCAAGATGGAAAATTAGAAATATTGGGTGAGGCTAGATAAATTAGAAATATTTGCTCTCAAATAGTGTCACTGAATGCGTCATACAAGCATACAAACTAAGGATGGCAATGGTGCGATTTGTTACAGTTATTGGTAGAATCAAAACCCAAGATGGAAAATTAGAAATATTGGGTGAGGCTAGATAAATCAGAAATATTTGCTCTCAAATAGTGTCACTGAATGCGTCATACAAGCATACAAACTAAGGATGGCAATGGTGCGATTTGTTACAGTTAAAGGTAGAATCAAAACCCAAGATGGAAAATTAGAAATATTGGGTGAGGCTAGATAAATTAGAAAATATTGCAAAACTAGATAAATTAAAAATTATTTTTTCTACGGATAAATATGTTTCGAGAACACCTTAAACGACATTTGATTAGCATAATTCGTTCCTATTGTTCTCTCCGAGATCTAAAATATCAACGGTTCTAATCATCAAAACAGACCCAGGAAGTTTTCGGAAACGACCCGGACATGACTATCTGTCTCCTAAAAGGATTGAAGAGAATCCCAGTCCAAAAACTTTTGAATACTCATATTACCAATCATGTAGTGTCACGCAGGCGGGTGTGACAGAGAATTTTGTACGTAACATTATCCCATTATAAACGTATTAAAAAAAAGAGTTAAACTTTCCAGAGTACACACTGTTTATGGCATAACTTTATCCCACTTGTAATACTAACTAGTAAACGGGTTGAACGCAAGGCGCGCAAAATTAAGCCCAATACAGTTCATAGTTCTTGATATTTTGATGTGTGAAATAAAGCATATTAAATGTGAATATTAGGCAAATCATAATATTATATGTTCATACTGTGTGAGGAAAAAAGAACACCCATGAATTACAATACAGAGAATACAATTAATTAGCTTAGAAAATATAGGTACTTGAATTACCAAAAAATAGTGTGTGTGTTGGATTTTGATTTAAAAAATACGTATTGGCTTAATTATGTGTGTACAGTCTAATATATTATAAACTTAGTGAAAGAGATTTTCTTTTTTGCCATTCGAAATTCTCATGCATCAAAAAATTGTGGTACAAAAGTTTTTTTTTTTTTTTTTGCCAAAAGTTAGGATAGATTTCATTGATACCAAATAAACATCAATAAAGCTAAATACATCAAGTGGGCTGTTATTCTCCTAGAGAGAGTTAACAAGCCCGAAAGAGAGTTAACAAGCCAAAAGTTAGGATAGATTTCGTTCCTATTGTTCTCTCCAAGATCTTATTCCGCTCCCTCTCACTGCACTCTTGGCCACATCGTGCGCCATAGAATTGTCACTCCTTCTTACAAAACTGACTTTCACATCCACAAAATCCTGCATCAAACGTTTCACATCCGCTATAAGAACCCCAACCGACGAGAAAGAGTCCTCACATCCTCGAATCATATTAATCACCTGTAGAGAGTCGTCCTCGATATGAATCCGCTCCAATCTGATTTCCTTCGCAAACACCAAGCATTCCCTAGCCGATGAGGCCTCCATAATCATAGGACTCGACAAATGACCAAGATGAATTGCTCTAGCCGCTCGAAAACTTCCTTAGCTATAATCCCCAAACCACTCGTGCGACTATGGCTGTCCAACCCACCATCGAAGTTCAATTTCACCCACCCCTGGTCTGGCCTTTCCCAACCATGCTGGACTCCCAACAAGCTCTCATGATTTGCAACAGCAGCCCTGCACCGCGGCCTATGAGCCATAACAAAATCACTTACTTCAAGAATCGTCGTTGCACAAGCCGCATCTGGTCTCCACATTTTTTCATTAAACACCACATCGTTCCTGCACTTCCAGATTCTCCACAAGATGGAACCCACTGCTGCCCATATTGAATTGTTATCTTGGGACCCTTTCCATCTTTCCAGCATATTACCCCACCAAGAGATGAAATCATCACCTGAGACGGTATTCATATTGACCCCCAACGGAGACATGCGCCACACCACTTGCGCAAAAGGACATCTAGCAAACAAATGAATAGTCGACTCTCTATCCTCTTTGCACAAGGGGCACAACAAATCATTCGCCACTTTTATCCTTGCTAAAACATCTTTAACAGGAAGAATATCATGAAAACACTTCCAGACAAAGTGTTGAATCTTTGCCTTGACAAGGCAGCGCCCACACACTCTTCCAAAGCTCCTTCCTGCGGTCTCAATTGCTTCCTTCACCTTCAGCTCTATTACTTAAATGGCCATTTCTTCGCATTGTCAAAGATGTCTCATACCTAGATTTTACCGAATAAATTTCGTTACTAGTATAATGCCAAATCAGTTTGTCATTCGCCTCAAACCGGGATAGCGGAATTCCCAATGTCAACTCAGCATCTTCCTGCCCAAAAGCCTCACGAACCAGATCCTCATTCCAACTATAACCATTAGGAGCAAAGAATTGGCTCACCCGGAAATTCCTAGCAAAGTAATTTATAAGTTGACCTGAAGATCTGCCATACACTTCAAGAATTCCTTTGATAGTTGATACACCCTGGCAAGATGCATCCCTAAACAATAACGTATCATCAGCAAAAAAGAGATGACTGACCACCGGGCCGTTTCTACAAAAGGTTTGCATCCACAACGACCTCTGACATTTGCTCTCAAATAGTGTCACCGAATACGTCATACAAGTGTACAAATACCCTTCCACATCAATTGGGTTTTCATTATGGATCAAAAATAAGAATGGCAATGGTGCGATTCGGTAGGGTTATTGGTAGAATCAAAACCCAAGATGGAAATTTGTGTACCTAACATATTTCGAGAAGAACGGAAATGGCTACAATACACACCCCTTATTTGGGTGTTCCATATGCACATATTGTTTGGTCCAGATTGTGCCACCTCATCGGCAATCGTAACATTTTTTAGTTTTTCGTAACTTTTTAGCAATATGATTCGTAACATTTTCTATGATTCGTAACATTTTGGTGTGTCTCGTAACTTTTATATAAAAAAAAAATAGTAACTTTTACAAAAAATTCGTAACTTTTATAGGGGTGTGTATCATATACACCCAAATTAGGGGTGTGTATTGTAGTATTTTCCTTCGAGAACACCTCAGTTCAACAAATATAGGGGAAGGCTAGATAAATTAGAAAATATTGCAAAACTAGATAAATTAAAAATTATTTTTCTACATATAAATATGTTTCGAGAATACCTAAACGACATCTGATTAGCATGATGCGTGCCTACTGTTCTCGCCGAGATCTAAAATATCAATTGTTCTGATCATCAAAATAGACCCGGGAAGGGTCCAGAAACGACCCGGACATGACTATCTGTACCTTAAAAGGATTGAAGAGGATCCTAGTCCAAAAACTGGAGTGAATGTTGACTGCAATTTTATTTATATATTCATCAAAAAATGCGTAACATAGACACTAATGCTAGGGAGATACTTCCACCACACCCGTTTACATGACACTTCATGATTGGTGGTTATAAAGTAATTTTAAAGTGCCTATTCTCGTATTACCGATCATGTAGTGTCACGCAGGCGGGTGTGTGGAGACTTGAGAATTGTGTACGTTACACACTGATTATGGAATTACTTTTTCCCACTTGTAATACTAATCCAAAAATGGTAGGGCAAATGAACGGCAATGGGTAAACGGGTCATTCGTCACAATGATCATGGCTAAGTCTATCGAATTGAATAATTAGTGAGTGCTATTGGGATCCGGGGTGCACGCACATCCCAACTATCCATCTTGAAAATCAATGGTTCAGATTCGCTGAAACTTTCTTGCCGGTAAGAAAGAACTTTGACCGATAAAAAAACGTCTGTGAATCCGGACTATTGAAAACACTTCTGAACGGTTGAGATTGATGCACTGCACGGTGTCACGTTCCATGTCCAAACACTTTTGTCAACTATATATTTCTATGGACTCCACGACAATACGTGGTAGATAAAGGTGTTGGGACACCACGTGGCAGTGCCCCAAGAGCAACAAATAATTTTTCGATCGAATAAAAATTCATTGCCAACCTTGCACCGATCCCTCGTCGGACCCAGGTGACTCGAGTTAAATGGAGTCCACCAAGTGCTAATTCTTGCAAGCTCAACACGGATGGAGCTTGCAAAGAGGGGGATTGAATTCTAATTCCCCTGCCAAGGCAGGTGGTTTAATTCGAAATCTAATGGAATTTGGATTGTTGGCTTCCACTGTTCCACAGGTTCTTGGAGAATGCATCTAGTTTGAAGGCGGAATTTTGTGGGTTGAGTGATGGATAGCAGAGATGGCTCCGAGGAGTAAATCCCAGATTACCATGGCCGGAGTAAATCCCAGGAGTAAATCCCCTTGAGTACTACGCAGGCCGCCAGTGCTCCGTATTGGACAGCCCCTACCATCTCCTCTCTCCCTCTCCATATATATACTATGTTGGAATTATGAAGAAGCTCGCATCTGACTAATCAGTAAGGAAAATGATGGTTTGGGTTTTAATCAGAAGAACATCTTGAGCCTATCTGAGATGGAGTTAGAGACTATCGAATTTTTTGTTTTTGTTTTTGCAGATTTGGGTAAGGGTTTGGTGGAAAGTATGGCTTGTGAATGAAGGGAGGAGGGAGGAGATCGACTGATTACTTTGGTTCATCAGTTGCCCTAATATAAGAAAGGGTAATTAGGTAATTGCACCCCCTTCCGTTAACGAAGTTGGATCGAAGTAGACGAAAGGGTAATTAGTGATAAGTTTAAATAGATGAGGGGGTTCTCCGTGTTCACTTTTAAAGATGAGGAGGTGTCTTTGGAAAAGAGTGATAGATAAGGGGGTCTAAGTGCTGTGTACCCTAATTTCTAATGTGTACCTAGTTTACTATAAAGCACAGATGCTATGCAACTAGTCCAGCCGATACGACCGAAGATACAGCAAATAAGTATCATGTATCTAAATTAAATGTTTTTAATTTCAGATATGTGAGGGATACGCGAGGAATATAACGGGTTTTAAATAAAAAAAATTCAAATCTAGTAAAAATTATGAGGAAAAACTACAATAATAGGATAATCACAAACACACAATAGAAAATTAGATACATAATTGAGATTGCAGAGAATCCATCGATATATGTCCAGATTGTTGAGATCTTCATATATCCTATGTATCTCTCTCTCTCTCTCTCTCTCTCTCTCTCTCTCTCTCATAGACAGTTACACACACCGCACTAATATACTGTTATACATTATTTATTCACTGATATATAATTATATATAGTCTCTTTTTACTATTGTGTATAGACACAGTATGGCCTGTATACAATATTCATTATGCCTTTAGTATATGGGTTTTAAGTCTTTTTAGTATATTTTCATCTGGAAACTGTGTATGTAAAACGGATGTAGATAAAGTATATACATCAGACAGGCCATATGGTATGTAGTGTTGTCACATTGCATATTCGTATATATACACTATATATTCATACATGTCTTTTTTACATTGTCTATATACGCGGTATACATACAATATACAAAACACCTTTAATTCTTTAACTCTTTTTAAAGAATATAATCATATAATTAAACACTTTTTCTATGTAAAATATACAATAAGAAAAAACTTTTGGATACGAAAAACTGATTTATATAATGTACAATATACATTCCACTTATATATTACCGATATCATTCTCTCTCGTTATAAGTATATATGTGCCTGTTATATATATAAATGTTGTTGTCTTTCTTATATAAAAATTATGCCTAGTAGAAGACTCATGTTATAAAACTACCAATTTTAAATTAGATGTATCTCCGAAGTATCCATATCCTACTTTTTTAGGTTTTGCCGTATTTGCCATATCACTTTATCCATGTCGTATCTGTGTATCCCGTATTCATATTTGTGCTTCATAGCTGGGTTAACAAAAGAAAAAAAAGGATACAGGAACACCGTCACCCTCGCACTTCAATTTTATTGTTTTTGGAATATACCACCCCGATCATAAAGGATACAGGATACAGGAGCACCGTTACCATCGTATTTCAATTTTATTGTCTGGAATAACCCGCCCTGATCGTACTTCCATTTTATTGGCTAGAATAATATTCCGCCCTCATAAAATAGCAGTAGAGTTGACTATACCTAACACTTACATAAGTACATCCCAATTAGGAATTCTCAACCTATAAACTGCCAACCTTATGTAATATTTCAGTCAGTTTTGGTAATTTATCCAACACAATCATGAGTTCATTCTCTTCTCTGTTGTTTTTTATTTTTCTTTCCTTATGTAATATTCCTCTGTTGCAGAGGGTTTTGAGCCGTTGGATCATACATAAATTTTTAAAACACAAAAACAAAATTCACCATCCAACTGACTGAAGTGCTTAAACGAAATTGAAATTGCGTCCTTTCAACCATAGTTGTTAGAATCGCACGACTCACGATTTCATGCGAAAACGATACGAATCTATAGGTGAATTGAAGTTTATATATAATTGTTGGAGACTATAAGAATAATACGATTCACAGTTCGATTCGTGATTCATGCAAAAACGATACAAATCTATATGTGAATCAAGATTTATCACAATTGTTGCATTTGACAATATGAAATCACTTTTGTACTTAAAGATAACTTTATAGAAAAGCAAGAATATAAGATCATATACTTTTTAAGAACGAAAAATCGTATTCTCATGCAAATTTTGTAAATGATTCGCTGATCAATATTTATTCAGATCTGGGGCAAGACTTTGAGTCTCGAGCTAACCCACATTTGTCGCCATATAAGCAGCTAATTGTATATCTATTAGGCTACAAACTTTAATTGTGTCAAGGCTAAAATTTCATTTTTATAATGAGTCTTTATCATCCATATGTGCATATCCATTTTATTATAGTATCTATTTTTCTATTATGTACAATTGTCTTTTCTATTAGATCACATTATCAGCAATTAATAAGAGAAACAAACTTAAATATGAATTTTGGCTTAGATATATAGTTCTATTTTTAATGTATCTCTATTATCTAGGTGCATAGATACAGTTTCCGATCAATTGAATTTGGATAGAATAGTAATGATTCATGATCCGATTCGATTCATGATTCTGAAAGGGGCCAATCCGATTTTTTTATTCGATTTGCGATTTGACAACCTTGCTTTTATCATATAGAAGTTCGATATCATACTCGGAGTCCAAACTAGATAGAAACATAAAACAAATATGAGATGCTTCTGCCAGGTCTGGCCCTAGGGCAAAGGCCAAGAAGCCCGGGCCTCGGGGCCTCAGATTTTAGGCCAAAAAAAGGGACACCGATGAGGAATAGTTATAAATATTAGTTTCTCCGCAAACATATATAGATATGCTCTACTTGGTCCAATGGTAAGATAAATATGTCAAATTTTTATCTCTAGGTTTAGAAAAGAAGTATCTAATTACCATTAAGGTAAGTCATTTTTTTATTTACCATTAAGGTTAGTCATTCTTTTGGGGGATTTAGGTTTAGGGTGCACTTTTCTATTGTTGGGTTTTAGTTGTTTAGGCACTTTTATAGGGTACCCTAGGGTTTAGGTTTAGACACTTTCATAGGGTACCCTAGGATTTAGGCACTTTTCATATGGTTTGGGGAGTCAATGAGAGAGAAGTTGTGCTCATGTGGAGTGCGGGGAGAGAGAGAGAGAGAGAGAGAGAGAGAGAGAGAGAGAGAGAGAGAGAGAGAGAGAGACGGAATCTGCCCTACAGCTACAGGTGGAGTTTGTGGAGCTTTTTCAAAAGGGGGCTAGAGATGGGCGTGCAGTCCCCAAAACATTTGTACCGGCCGGGAATTGTCTCTAAATATATTTCATCCTTTTTGTCTGAGTTGGAATCTTGTTTTATCACTTTTTTAAAGTGTTTTAAGTGTTTATTTGTCAAAAAATATTCTAGTATAGGAATTTAGACTTCTATACCGCTGGAACCATAGCATATTTATTGTTCAATATGGACTAAAATGGAGATGTCGATAAATTATTTCACTATTGTTATTTAATTGTAAATATATAGGGTACCACTTAGACCATTGGGCCTAGGACCTGGGTTCCCTGTCGTTTAGAATAGTGCAAATGAATATGAAAGAGCTTCTTCTAAATTGAGGCCATTACTAAGTAGCTTTGTTAGATAATTCATATAACATATCATTAAGCGTCATACGAATTTAGCAACTTCTTATAAATACGGATGGGACCTAAGGTGATTGCCTAATTGGCCCAAGGATTGATCGAACCACACCCAAGAAAATGCATTGAAACAAAGGACAGATTTTTTGGGGTAAAAGATAATCCAATCTATGTTGCCTAATCCATATGTACTTTCAGCGAGTCCTTGTGGTTCAAGCAGCGGATCAGCAATATCAGTTGCAGCAAATATTGGTAGCAGTTTCACTCGGAACTGAAACCGATGGATCCTTTCTTTGTCCAGCCAGTTCAAATTCAGTAGTTGGAATCAAACCAACAGTAGGTCTCACCAGTCGAGCGGGCGTCATCCCAGTTACTCCGAGGCAGGACACCATAGGGTACGTACGTAGGTGTGCGTTTAAAAAAAAACATGTGTACAAAATTTGCGGCACCGCATTATAGGATTCCGAATTTCAAAATTTGTGCGTTGAATACTTACGGTTGTGTTTGGATGGCAGGCATCTTTAGGGGGAATGTGAATGTGATTCCCTAACTCTAAGATTCCCATGTTTGGGTATTGATGGAATGAGAATATGATCCCTTATCTTTCAATCCAGGAGCAATCAGATTCCTAAATAGAGGGGGAATCTCATACCTCCACTACCCCCTGGGAATGTGAGATTACGGGGTAATCAAATTACTAGGGGAAAAAGAAAAGTTAAATCAATACCTCTTATGCCCTCAAGATTTTTTCACATTGATTTTTTTTTCCCTTACATCTCAATTTTCCCTCCAAACCCAAGCTCATGTTGATATTTTTCCCTCCAATACATTTTTCTATTCCCACTTTTTTTTATTTTGCCGTGTTATCTACATTTTTTTGCAATCTTTAGGATACCTAGTGGCAGAGGATTTTTCATTTTCCAAATATCAAAGGTATGCATATTTTTTCTTTTTTTTTCCCCCTAGCATCCCAATTTCCACCTTGATTTTTTTTTCTTAGCATCCCAATTTTCCCTCCAACGCCAATTTTTTCCCTCCAAACCCAATTTTTTCCCCTCCAATACCTCTTTCAATTGCTGCCTTTTTGTTTTGTCATAATCTCTTCTATAAAATTGCAACCTGTTGCAAGCTTTACAATAATTGTTCGACATTTTAAAGTTTTTTTGGGTAAATATCGACATTTTTAAGTTGTTTAATTGTTTGTTCCTATTTTAATAGTTTGACATTTCTAGCAATCTACTATGTTCAACTATTTGCGTTCAGGAATTGCCATATTTAGTATTAGTTGTTGAAGGGTATTTCAGGAAAATGAAGTAAAAATACATTCCATTCCTTAACTTCAAATGGTCAAGCCAAACGCTGGAATGGGAATTCATCTTTTTTTTCATGTGTAACATTCCCACATGAACCAAACACATCAATTGGATTACCCAGGTATCCCATTCCTGGTAATGGGATTCCCAGGAATAGGATACCCATTCCTGATCTTTGATTCCTGCCATCCAAACACAGCCTTCGTAAAGAGTGTAACCCACCCTCTTGAGTATATTTTGTGCACTTGTCAATGCACAAATTCTGTTTACGTTGTGAAATAGGTGTACATTTCATTCCCACCGTGCTTTTAGGCAATGACCATCTTCTCAACAAGTAGCCCATGGCCACATCTCAAAAATGTCCCCTAAGGAGTATGTGCATCTGTAAGGTCTTTCATGTGTTGTGCCCCGAAACTCACACACGCACACAAACAGTGGCGGACACAGGATTCATAATGTTGGGGGGCCGAATCACATCTATTCATTAATTAACAACAAAATGTCATCCTCATATTCTGATATAACAATTTTGAGGAGACCTTCCTTCAGAATTTGTACAAACAAAACCTAACATATAATACCAATAATAAGATAATTGGGAGATGTGCAGGTACCCGGACCCCACATGCACCCCCTCTGTACACCCCTGCACACAATCAACACACACAGATACTGATTTTACGAGTCATTACACTTTCATGCAATATCTTAATGGAATTATATCCTATACTTTCTTCAGTATACTTCTTACTATTCTATAGTGCCCGTAAATCTAAAAGTCAGCATCTCTTATCAATGAGCAGAGATTGAAAGAATTTCTTTGAATATGCCCTTGAATTCAGTGTTGAAACCAAAAGTTGGGCTCAGAAGGCCTGGGCATAATCTTGAACAATTTTTAGTCTAAAAGTTGGTTTTGCTGCTTGAATGAAGCAGGCCCATTTGCAGGACGGTTGCGGATGCTGTTTACGTGCTTGATGCTATTGTAGGATTTGACCAATATGATGCTGAAGCAACAAGAAAAGCATCAAAATACATTCCACACGGCGGCTACGTCAAATTTCTGGAGAAAGATGGGCTTGAAGGAAAGAGAATAGGGATTGTTAGAAACCCTTTCTTCAATTTGGCAACAATTCTGTTCTCGCTCAAGCTTTCCAGAATCATTTCCACACATTAAGGTAACAGAACTCTCTTTCTGTCTCTGTCTCTGTCTCTGTCTCTGTCTCTCGCGTAATGATCGCAATGAACAAGATTTAAGTACTTTTACTTTGTCATCTGTTAGGCGAAAAGGTGCAATTTTGGTGGACCATTTGGAAATAGCCAACATTGACGAAATCTTGAATTATACTGCAAGTGTGAAGCCGTAGCAGCATTCGCTGAGTTCAAACTTTCTTTGAATGCTTATCTGAGAGATTTGGTGGCCTCGCCTGTGCGATCTTTGGCAGACGTGATAGCCTTCAACCAGAAAAATCCAGATCTTGTAAGTATATCAGCTAATGGATTCTATCCAAAATTGTTTCAAAATCATTAGCGATAAACATGATTCGTGCAAACAGTCGCGGTGACTCATTTACTTGAACTGTTGAACAGGAAATGCTGAAAAAATATGGTCAAGTCATCCTTCTAGTAGCTGAGGCCACAAATGGGATTGGGGATACTGAGAAGGCTGCTCTACAAAATTTAGCAAGACTAACGAAAGACGGATTCGTGAAGGTGATGAGGGAGAACAAGCTCGATGCATTGGTAACTCCGGTAGACACAGACCCTGTTCTGGCAATAGGAGGATTTCCAGGAATCAGTGTTCCTGCTGGGTTTGATGAAAATGGGGTGCCTTTTGGAATCTCTTTTGGAGGATTGAAGGGTTCAGAGCCAAAGCTGATTGAGATTGTTTATGGGTTTGAGCAGGCTACTAAGATTAGGAAGCCTCCATCATTCAAGCCTTGAAACATTTGAAGAATCAATGAGGATTCCGAATTCTTTTGGTTTATTTGTGTTTCTTCCGAAAAAATCAACGTCGCAGGACTGAGCAGATATGCAGACGTGTCAGGACTAGATTGCAGTCCAATTTATGTGTAGGCGTGCGTGTCTTGATCTAACTTCTATTAAGAACGATTGCATTCGGCCCAAGAGTAAGACCGAATGATGATTTGGGGTTTGCCTCAACGAGCGAGGAATTAATAATTTTCCAACCATGTGGAAAAAGAGAACAACAAAATGAAACTAATCAAACTCCAATAACGGACTAACAAAGTTGATTGGGTTACTAAGAAAATGAAAAAAACTTGGCTAGGCTAGATAAACTCTAACGGATTGAGTTATAGAAAATGTAAATTAATGGTCGATACGATGTGAACTTTTTCGACTGAAACTCCGGTAGGATTCCGTAAGCACAATCGCAAGGTTTGCTCAACCGGAATTTTGTCATCTTCATCTGAACAGTTCACTTCATAGAGTACGCCAAGTACAAGAACTAAAATTCATCGAATTTCCATAGTCTCTTAACATTAGTTATATGAAAAAGATGGCAAGTATAACTTGAAAAGTGTATTCTGGGACAAATTTTTCTTGATCATGTGCTGGTGCAAGTAGAAAAGGCCTCAGGAAGCCTTTGATGGGATTAGCCTCCCGAATTAATCAGTCCATTGGAGCGGATACCGAGGTATCCCAAAAAAAAAAAGCAGCCAAGGAACACATGTAGATTTCTGCAAATGAAAATTTCATCTCAATTACTAGCAGAAACAATTTGATGAATGAATAGAAGAATGAGAAAGTTTGTTCTAAAGATTGTAAACAATGCGTAGCAAAAAATTAACGTTAAAAAAAGACGACCATTATTCTGAATTAAGAGACTTTCATAGAATCTATGATACTGAGGAGAAAAAGATCAAACCAAAATGCAAACATTTAACAAGAGAATCTATACTGCCTATAACTAAAGCACTGAGACAAGACCTGCACCGGGCATGACCATAGGCTACAAGTCTCTCACCTACATGCTCTCACACTGCATCTGGTTCATGCAGCATGGTTACACTCAGTAGCTGGAAGTCATTTACGATCAACACACCACATGGCTGCTGCACCATACAAGACCTCATTTTCATCACTGTTCAAACCAGAATTGTTGTGCATGACCTAATAGCTGTCTGAAAAGAGGTAACAGCCCAATCAAAGCTATTTGAAGCTGTTCTGAGCTGTTCAGCCGGATACTAACCTGCCCAGAATTCCTATTATTCAAACTGGCACGTGCAATCAAGTTTGTAAAGCGTCCAATAGGAATCTGAGACTGCAAATTGCCTCCAATAGCAAGATCTCCATGCCAATCCATAGCAGACAGCCCAAAAGTTGTTAGTGAACGACCAAAAGGATGATCTTTGTCTCTCAAAGTGGCTTCCAAACTGCCACCATAAGCAACGTCGCCACTAGCCGTCATAGCACCCCCAGACATAACTAATCGCAATCGTTTGTTAACCATTAACTGGTCCTCAATTTTCATTCCTGCTGTTAAGGCATCACCCAAACGAGTAACTGAAAGACCTGCTGTTGCCTTATTTCTCCTATAATTAATAAACCTTGTTTCACTCCGTAGAGTATAAGACATATCCTTCCCAAGAGTCTGCATATCAAAACCTAAAGAAGTTACTTTGGCCTCGCCGTGTTTTACTGAACTAGATATTTCCATCTGGAGATTGGCATCCTTCTTATCCTTCGTAACCTGAGTAGAGAAAGACACGGGTATCGCTTGTTTAACCACGAATAATTTTTCTACATTGACGCCTTCATAACCAATGTCATGGTCCCACCCATGATTATCTAGAACAGGCCTCACAACCCACTGGCTGGGGGAATCAAGGTGACGAAAACGATGAGTTGGATTATCGGAATCAAAAGAAGCAGGCAAGGCCAAATCAGGCATGGGAACTGGAACAGATGCTGCACCACTGCTTTCATCTTCCACAATTTCATTGGAGTCACTTGGCAAATCCTTAGCTGCAGCCGCAAATTTTTTCATCAACCTTCGCCGCTTCTTCTCTTCCTTCAACTGTTTTCTCATAAAAAGCTGCTCCCTTTTGTCCATTTCCTCGAGATACGCTTTCTTCTGGGCTTTTGTAAGCTTCCCCAATTCAGCCTTTGTCAAACGTCTGAACGGCAACCTTCCGTATGGTGACTCATCCTCCGAGTCTGATATCTCGTCCAGCTCGTCATCTAAGGCGTCATCATCACCAAGCTGCTCTGCCGGAAGTTTCAGCTCTGGTCTTGATTGGAGAAGCGATGAGAGAAGAAAAGGCAAAGGTGGTGCTCTTGATCGAGTAGGAAGTGCCTTTCCAGGCGGACTATCTTGCAACTTTAGAAGTGCATTTGCTTCAGCCAAGATTTTCGACGCGAAAGAAAGCAACAGTAAGTGGGACTTCCAAATCTGACCATTCGGTAGTACTCTTTGTCCAGCTCTATTTGTTCTACAAGCTGAATGGTTCTCCACTAAAGACACAGGGTTCATAAGCCTCATATCCCCAGCCGCCTGCCGAATCGCATGTTGGACAACGGTGGACCTTTGGTTGACAAACGTGTCATAACTTGTAGTAATGCCATCAGGGCCCTCCGGTGGAGCTGTTGCAGCATGAGTTAGAACCACAATTGCATTGAACCAAATCGAGGGCCCAAATATCTCGGTGATTGTACGCAATAAAGGCATGTCGCCAAAATCTCTACTCTGCATGTCAAGCCTATCGAGATACAAAACAATATCCGGGGGAGTTTTAGTAATAAACTTTTTCACAGAGTGGAGGACCTTTTCATTATGGCATTGGTCTGACCGCGAAGGTAGAAGGCCAGGTGTGTCAATTACACGTAACTTGATCCCCTCAACGGTTCCGACAACATCCTGAACTTTCTTTGTACCCAGATGAAAAGCATTGGTGCCAAACTTAACCTCGTCGAATATGGAATTAATGGTTGCACTTTTACCGACCCCCGTTTTCCCAATAACCATAATTGTGCATGAGAAATCAAGGGGTTCCTGCCCAACTGCCTCTAACTGCTCTGCCATTGCACTCGCGCGGTCAAAGCTAAAGGAATTAACACGGCCCCCACTTCTCCCTCCCAGCTGTTCAGCTAATCCTAGTCTGTACAGGACTTGAGCCACCACAACGTTGTGGGGAGTCTGCCCAAGCCTATGAGCAAGCCTCAAGAATTTCACCCTTACCATTTGGAGTTTTTCACGGGTCTCATCATTTTCCTCATTTTCTCCATTCATAGGGTCCTCAACGATTTGATTTTGCATCTGAGAAAATGTTCCATTCATCCGAGACTGCTGCACAACTCGAGGGGTAGGTTCTAGTAAAGGGGCGGCGCGGCCTAGGCCAGCTGGACGCAGATGTGCAGGTTTAGGATTTGCGGATTTTTCAGAAGAGACCGGACCATTTGCGTCAAGTGTGATTTCCCCTTCTCTATTCCCTCGAGTGCTCGGTTTGATCTCCTCGTCTTTTGCTGATTTGTCTTCAAACCCCTTAGCCACACCATTGGAAACTTTGGCATCGTTATCTCCATGAGAAAACTGAGAATCCCCAATTTCTTTCACTTCTAAATTAGTTGGACTAGCCTGAATCTTCTCAGCAGCCTCCACCACAGAATCTTCTAAAGCAGGCAATTTCTCAACCTCCAAAATTTCGTCGGTTCCCTCAAAAGAAGTATGTAGCTCATCTTCTGGTTTTATACTAGTTCCAGGTTGGTTTGAATAGGTAGTCGTTGAAGTATATTTCGGTTCCCGACTACCCTCATCCTGATTTTCCAAACCCAACTTAGCCAAGTCCTTTGGTTCTTCATTCCTATCATCATCTTTTTGTTCTTTTTCCGAGTTAACCAAATAAGCACCAATGTCTGGATTATCGCAGCTCCTGTTATCTTCTTGCCCTGTATCAGATAAACCCAAAGTCGGCTTCACCTCCTCACTCTCTCCAGCTTGATCCAAAACCTCTCCATTGGAATCAACCTCCGGCTGAGAATCAGTCTCACCACCTTCTACAATTTCGGCATCCCCAGATTGTGATTCTTCATCAACCTGCATTATCTCCTTGTTTGCATGTCCATTATCTAAGCTTTCAGGAACCGGAATTCCCTCCAAGTCCAAACTATCTGCACTACCATTTTCACGCTTCTCAGGCCACACATTGAACTTCTCATCCGCATCATTCAACTTTTTCAAAGTTCCTCCATCACCCGAAGCAGTAACGTCAATCTCCATTTGATTGAATTCATCCCTCACAACTTTCTCAACTCGACTTTCCTCATTAATGACCTCCTTCTCCGCTGCTTCACCAATGGGATCCCCATTTCCCACACTATCCCCCTTATCTTCAACACTAACTGGTAGCTCCCGCTCAAGATTACCACCTGCAACAGGGACTTCAATTGCCTCTTCAAATTTCTCAACTTCATTGCCCACATTTGAGTAAAACTCTAACGAACCCTCTAATCGTCCAACCTTCACATCATCATCAACTTGGTCAATAACAACATCCTCCGAAGCAACTCTAGGTTTCTCAGACCCGATTGCCTCTTCGAAAACTTCATCCCCTTCTGATGAATCCTTTGACTCATCAGATCCGACAACTCCAGCCCTTTCTTCTTCTCTCAACTCCCAAACCTCATTATTCTCCATAAACTTCTCTCCCAAATGAAACCCATCAACAATCCCAACCCCATTTTCCATGACAAAATAAAACACTACCCAATTCCTCAGTGAATCCAAAGAGTAACCAAATGTTCAAAAGTTGCTAACAGACCTAACCGTGAAAGGTCTTGTGAGTGGTTACATACATTCAGATTAAAACCCTGAAACAGACAACCCAGAAACCCTTCAACACCAAACAATGGATTGCCGATAAGAACTAAATACAACAATCTGATATAAGATCGAAATAAAAACCTTAACATCAAAATAAAGGCATTACTGGTCCAAACACGTAAATGGGTTTATTAATTGCCGGTGACTTAATAGAACAGTTATAAGCAGATTTGATCTCAAAAGGGTTTTTCACAACATGTAGGGTTTTGCAGGAATTATGCCGGGTTAGATGGTTAAAGCAATAATCTGTGGCGAATTAACATACCAGCTGCGTAGAGAAAGAGAAAGGATTGCGCCGTCGAACGAGGAAGTTTGCCTCGAAGTGAATTACGGATAAGAGGTCTGGTGATCGACGGATGGGAAGTGGCCGCCAGTTGGAGCGGAGTTCATCGGTTGTATCGCGAGGAAAGGCCAAGGGTGATGACGTCGAATGGAAAGTTGGGGGAAAAGGTTTACCTGTTTGGTAGAATACGGGCGTTGATTCTTGGGCCGTCACGTGTGAATATTGAGTGACAAATGGGCATCGTTTGGAGTGTCATTAGCGGTAGGTAAGTTTTTATTTTCGAAAATTATATTGGCACCGACTCATGTACCCAGAAAATGCACAGATCGTGCTCGGAGACCCACAAGTGGGTTCTACGCGAACGATTCAAATCGTTCATTCACCTTAGAATAATTTTCTGAAGGACCCATAAGAAATCAACTCAATCGGACATTTGTAAGTACTTGGTCTAAGACCATTCAAAAAAAAATTATTGAATCGGGGGCATCTGAGATCGAGCACCTACAAACCTTTGATTGAGTTGATTTCCATAAAGGCCCTCGGAAAATTATTATAAGATAAATGAACGGTTCAGATCATTTGTGTGGGACCCAAAAAAGAGTCCCCAAATGCGATATGCACATTTTCTGGGCACTGTGTTCTATACGCGCAGTCTAGTCCTTTTATTTTGGATCCGGCTTTTGCGAACTCATAACGGGCTTACCACAATGATCGGAATCATTTACATTTTAAAATTAATTTAAAAAATTATTTTCATTAGGTACGGATCAATATCTAATTGGCTCACATTTATATCGGATCAATATACATCGTGCACATCAGATTCGAACCCATTTACTTGTGTTTTTCAATATAAATGGGTTTGAATAATATTGATCGATCAATCCATTTATATCGAAAAAAAATTAGAACATAATAAATTTTCATCAAATATAAATATGTTTGTTTTACTAGAGCTTTTTATATATAATGTTTTTTTATTTGTTAACGTTGAGTTAAAAAAAAATTTTTTTTTTTTGCCAAACGAAATGAAACTTTCATTTAACGAAAGAAATCAGGAACAAGGACATCTCTCTACAAACATGATCCCACAACCACAAAGGGGGAATTGCCATCCAAGTGGAGCAATTTCCCAAACTACAACCCTTCTTGGCCAATTTAACGTTGAGTTAAAATCATGGAGTCATCCTTGCGGTTACAATAAAACTATGGGTACACTACATTGGTGTACACCAAATATACACCACCCACCGCATTGTGTGGAGCTCATCTCGAAGTTTCACACAAATGATCGAAACTGTTCAATTTGTTTAAAATATAATTTAAAGGAACCCTGTAAAAAAAATGAACTCGATCGGATATGGTAGAGAGTTGATCAGTTCTTTACTCAATTTTCTGACAGGAAATTAAGCAAATAATTTTTACTGGAATCCATAAAAATATACTATTTTGAATACTTGGGCGGCTCCGGTTATTTGTGTAGAATCTTGAAATGGATCTCACACAACGTGTTATGCATTTGGTGTGCACGACTGCACGGTGTACCCATAGCAAAGCTCTGGTAGTTAATTTGTATGTGCAAATTGAGTGTTTTTTTTTTTTTTTTTTGGGGGGGGGGGGGGGTGTCAACAGTTTCATTTCATTCAAAGGCCAAAAGACAAAGATTTTATCGCAAGATTGTAGACACCCCAATTTTGATGTCCGTACATCCCCAATGACGAAAATAACGATCAAACTACCTTGGAACATTTCCAGAAAATTGGGAACTCAGCCTCACAGACCGCACGGCTCCTGTCTCAAGCCGTGCGGCTCACCTTTTTCTTTACAAGCCGTACGGCTACGGTGGGTATCGTTATCTTCTGCAAATTCCTGACAAACCGCTCAGGAATATCATCATCGCTCAGCCGGAGAATATCATCATTTTTATTCCCCTTCCTCCGGCTATAAATGGAGGCATCCTCCTCACCTCTCAACACACAGAAACTCATACCCAGAGAGAATTTCCGTACAGTTTTCTGGCGAAATTCTCGTTTGAAACCGCCAGTAAATTTCCCGAAACTTCGTATCTTCCATTCCCTTTCGATTTCTTTAAACCAAATCCTCCTTACCACTCCAAACTATACCGAATCTTGATCTCACAAGTTCAAACCCGAGGAATCCAGAAGTTCCAACCTCTGTTCCAAGTTCCAGAAAGGTATAAAATCGTTTTCGAGTTTCGATTCTCAAATCGCGGCTCTCCGAGGGTATCCCCGAGTTGATAACGGTTTCAATAACCGCACCTTAACTCGGTAAATCATTTTCAAAACAAAAACCGGCTTTTCGGAGCCGTACCGGGCGATTTTTCTCGATAAACGCACGGTACGATCCGTACTGGAAATAAATTTTACTTCAACAACTTGTTTACAAACAAAAACAACTTACTTGAAGTTGATTTGAAGAAGAAAATCAAGTTTTGAACGGATTTTGGACTCACTGGTCCTTAAACAAAATTTTCAAAAATGTAGTTGTACGCAAGCCGTACGGCTTGCAGTACAAACCGTACGGCCCCCATGTAGGAGCCGTACGGCTCCCGTTTTGAACCAAAAATTTTCCTCTGTTTTCCCCTGTTCGTACCCTATTTCTCTGATCTCTTCTGATTTTTTTTTTTAGTTATTGCACTTTCCTCCCCCCCCCCCTATTTTCCCATTATTATCATTTAGTCTGTTTGTTTAAATTTTATTTCTGTTGTGGTTTTAATTAATTTCTTTATTTGCTTGTTTATTTGTCAAAGTTTTTAACAACATATTTTCTATAAAAATCCCACAAATTATTTAGTAGAGACCGGGAATTTCTCGGGTGAGCGGGGTGCATTTTTCAATAAAACCTTCCCGCGCGTAACCTGGCTTCCAAATCCAAAAGAATCTTTTCGCAGATCAAACCTTTTCCAAAACGGCATGAGAGTCAACAATTATTCTTAAACGGTTTCTCGGGTACCAAACATCTTCCAAATTTTAAACCCCGAGTGGCGACTCACATTTTTCGTTTTCGCGATTTTCAAATCAATCGCACCCGAGAGCGAGAGCCGCGTGGATCTCACCGTCCACAAAGATACAAGAATTTTAAAAAAAAACACTCAATTTGGTTTTTTCGTTTGTCCTTGTTCAAATTTTTTTTTGAATTTGTAAGTTTTACGTCCATTTTTTGTGGTTTCTTGACTCATCTAAAATGTATAAAATTATTAACCAAATTTAAAGTTTTGTGAATAAAGACAAAAAATAATCCAAAAAAACGTTTTTTTGGTTTATTTTTCGTCTTCATTCACAAAACTTTAAGTTTGGCTAATAATTTTATACTTTTTAAATTCCTCTAGTCGAGACAAACCAAGAAACCACAAAAAATCGACCGAAAACTAACAAATGTAAAAAAAAATTGAATAAGGACAAAACAAAAAACCATTTTGGTTTTTTCACCCAAAGGAGGCCCAACTCTTTTGATAAAAAAAAATTTCAACTGATTGGTTCTTCTATGATAAGGCAACAAGAAAAAAAAATAAAAAAATATAAACTTCAATGTACTTTTTTCACTTGTCTACATTTTCACATATTTGTATACACATTTCACACATTTTTATACATTTTTTAAGCCTTAATGTCAACCTATTTAATGGGCTGATTTTAGAATTTGTCTTCCATCTATTATACGACTATACGAGTACGTTTTTCCCAGTTTGTGATTCTAATGAAATGTACTATTGGGAAAAAGTGAACCGGAGAATTCAGGCTACCACTCAACTTCAGCTGGCCACCCAATCACTAAGGAGAACCTTGCACAAGAAATTCTCCACAGCACTCTAGCTTTCCCTTTGCGTTGGGCAGTTGGATTTATCTCGTTTTGAGGATCACCCCAACTGATTCATACCGAACCACTTGATCAGGTATGTATTGTTGAAGGGGCAACTACTCTGAACTTGAAGCCGGTAAATTCCTGATATGATGCATGTTACAGCTTGCATTCTTGGAAGAAATTTGTTTTCTAGCTAACTCATCAATCTTGTAGAATCAATTGGCCAAATGTGTAGTGTGATTGGGGCAAACCATGTTGAAGCAATTTAGGCAAATAAATTGTTTGATAATATGCCTATAAGAGTATTGTATTGTTAGAACAGTAGGCTTTCTAGGTATGCGAAGTTGGAGATGGTAAGACCAACTAGGAAGCTGTTTGGTAAAATGCCTGACAGACAAGATGCAGTATTATGGAATAGGGTGGTAATTGCACAAGAACAATGGTTGGATCAGCTTACGCACACTTTGCTTAATTCCTTGGAAACAATCCCGCAGTCCACTATGGGGGTCATTTGAAATCGGTCAAAATCTTGCATAGACTGACCCCCCAAGAGTTGATCGCAGTTAGGAGGTTACGAACTGAGACCCAGGAAGGAACAAACCCCCAAGGGTCCTTAGCGACTAGGCAATCCCTTGAGGTTGAACAAAAGCAGTAGTTTGGTCAATGAGTTCAGCTTTTCTGGAATTTTTATTGTGTGTGTGAAACTGAAGGAGTTGGGAATTGCCGGACAGGTTCATTGTCAGTTTTTGTTTGCTGGTTTTTCTTGAATGTGGTTCGTTCCGAGTTCTGTAGTTGATTCTTTAGCCAAATACGGGGAGACGAGTGGTGAGGTGATTGTTTGATGAGATGACCCTCAGGGATGTCCTTGCTATGACTTAGTCACGGAAGGGATGTGCAAAGTGCAATTATATGAAAGTGGCAAGCAGGGCCGGCCCAGGCCCAAGGCCCACAAGGCCTGGGCCTAGGGCACCCCAAAAATGGGTACTGTTTGGGGCACCCCAACATTTTATAGAAATGGGCTTGAGTAGAACACTTTTTTGATCCAAATAACAAAAATAATCCATTATAAGTTACAAAAGAGCCCAACCATTGTAGCCCAATATTAAAAAAAAAAGCCCAAAATGGAAAATAAAAGAAGGCCCATTTGGTTTGAAGTACAAATTTACCAGAACAGGTCGTTAATAATTAAGTCCCTCCTTCATTTCTTTTTATATCGCTTCTCTTAACCTTTCTCCTTCTTCTCTTTCCGATGTGGGACAAAGATAAGGCAGACCCTTTGACCAGACCTTCCTTCTTGTTCCTACTCCTTAGTATTTGGCTACTCCAGATCTTAATGCTACTGACAAGAGCCACCTACACCAACTCTTTCAATGTGCATTTTGCTTTTCTTTGTCTTGTTGTTGTCCTCCTCTCTTTTTGGTTAAATCTCTTTTTGGTTAAAATGAGTCTAGATAACAGGACTGTCTGATACAAATATTTATTGTTATATCTATTTCCTCTCCACCTGGGTTCACTATGAGGAATTGTAATTTTGGTTTTTGAGGATGGAAATGGTCATACACTTTCTTTAATTAACCCCAGTTGTTTGTATAGACGCCCTCAAACAAGGATGGAGTTTTTTTTTTTCCATGTAAAAATTGTTAAGTTTAAAGGGCACAAAATTTAGAACTTGCCTTGGGCACTCAAAAGTGTTGGGCCGGCCCTGGTGGCAAGAGAACGCTTTGATGGGCTGCCTGAGAGGAACTGCATCTCCTGGACTGCATAGTTGCCGGTATGCTTGAAATGAAATAGGAAACAAGGCCATTCAATTATAAATGAAGATGATTTCAGTTCAAAGTACACCGGTATGCTTGAAATGAAATAGGAAACAAGGCCATTCAATTATAAATGAAGATGATTTCAGTTCAAAGTACACCGGCGCAATTAAATTTCTGTAGTTGCCTCTGTGCTGTGGTATTATAGCTTCACTGAACCATGGCAAACTGATTGAAGCCTAATAAATCGTTAGATATCAATGGAATAAGAAAAATGTTAGCGAACAATTCACTTCTGTAACCTACACCAATACCACCTTTTTCTTCCACGGTCAAAAAGTGGCATGAGTGCTTGGAATTCAATATCGCAGCTATCGTAATTCCAAATCAAGAAAATAGGATGCAGTGATGAACCAAAATGAAGAAAAAGGTGGAGAAAAAAATTAGCATCACAAATTATCTCCAGAAATCTCACATAGACAACATTTTTTTTCTTGCTTACAGTTGGGTAGGTGGGAGTTACAAAAGTTATTAGCAATCCATCTTAGCATCTCATGGACTCAGAAATGAGTTTCTCATACTGTGCTCAGAACTTGTTCAAATATTGAAGCAAATTTATGGAAGTATTTGTGTATATTAGGCTATTTCCTTTCATGAAGGAATTTCCAGTTTCTCAAGGATTTCGTACAAGCCTCCAATTGCACCATCGTAGATCTCCAGTCATTTTACTATCGTACGGTGTGAATTCAAACAGATAATCTGTTGCTTACACCTGTTTTTGGTAAACTGTCACAATTAGATGTAACTGGGACTCTAACGTCAAATGCTGCTGCGCATTGATCCTGTAAAAGATCGTTTGATTCTTCGTGATGTAGGGCCCCTCAAAGGTCTTATTGCTTATCTGTTAAATTATGTGCTAACAAAATTATTCAGCGTGCAACTTCTGCTGTTTTTCATGTGGCCTTTTCTGAATCTTTTACCTAGATTGATGCATGGATTTTTATCTTCTTCAGGTGATCAGTCTATCATTGAAATCATCTTGATCAATTCCCAGAAGATGGACAATGTACTGATGATGGAGCCTGTCTTCAATCAACTGCAATGCTTCTTCTATGCAGTTGTTGGAATAGTTGGTACAGTATTAACTTTTCCGAAAAATAATAATCTTTAAGTAATGTTAGTGATAATTGATAACCATGACTGAATCACTCAAGTAAATTTCCAGGTGTTTTCAATGTCTTCTTTTAATGCTTTTGCTAGACGTTGACACAAACCATTGAACTATTGAAGTAGTAAATGGAAGTTGATGTAAACACTGCCATCATGATGAACTACGAAGGATACTTCTATATTGGAGTCAAATCCGTATCGGATGGCATTCCAGAAGTATTAACAATATAAATGTAAGTACTTTTTAATTAATTTGGATGCTCTACATCATGTATCTGTAGTTTTTTGAAATTAAGATTGCCTTGCATAATATTACAGACTTACAGTAATATAGATGGAATCCAGAAAAGTTATAAGTACTTTAATTACTTTTGGAGAGGAATATATAGTAAAATGAAATAGTTTTTTTTCCCTAGTTTTTAATATCGTCGTTTTTGAGTAAAATTAAATTTCAACAAGTAACAAAGTGGACTTGTGTACAGTAGGTATGCATACGCATAATACTATTGTTTTTACCGTTATTTTAATCATGCGCAAAGATCATACAAATATATTTGGTCTAAGGTATCCTAACCAAACCACTATTTTGTTTTTTAAAGACTTTCTTGTATCACCGTATCTCAATTGTATCGTATCTATATCCACATCCAAATTCATAGATGATGAATATCATTAGGTGGAGGCTTGTTTTGGTTCATACATTTAGTGTTACAGCCTGATGCCTTGATTAGTGGAATATCCTTCCATTGTTGGATTATTCGATCGTTGAATAGCACGTTTGTTGAAAGGTCAAATTGATATAGACAACATCTTGTCCATTGGCACATATAGGTTTAAATCCTTTTCTTAGACTGTGACTGCTTAATCTATTCTATTTCTATGTACAAAGATAAGATGGCTTGTATAAAAAAATCCCCATCAATAATGTTATATAACTTTGGCCAGCTTACCCACCCAAATAATTACAAAAGAGTCGGTCTTAATCTTACTATATAATAATCTAGTTAGTTGGGACAAAATGAAGACTGTTAGACTGTAAGCAAAAGTTATCTTGGAGTATAATTAGAGATTTCAAACTGTAGTTCTCAATCGTTGTTCCGATTTAGGTACAAATAGTATCAGGATGGTATTGAGAGTATCAAACAATACAATCAAGAAGCAGGTATAGCGGTTATTGCTTGTAAATATAAATTGGCGAAAAAAGAACTCTAGAACAACAGGATCAGCCATATTGACTTCGAATCGGTGAACCAGATCATACAATTTGAAAAGTTATGGATACTCATGTGATGATTATTCTCGCCGGTATTTATCTGGTGAAGTGATATCAGGGGGCTGGAAGAAAACGATATTTAATATCTTGGCCTAACCAATCACCAAACATTAAAATGAATTTATTAAACCCACAAAACCTACACTTCTTATCACAACTTACTCCATAAACAATATAGCAAGGAAGGAGAGGGACAAGAAGGAGAATCCACAGGAGGAGGCAGAATTTAGGATTGTTGTTCTTTTTCTTCTTGTGCTTCTCTGATTTTCAGGATGCGTGGCGAGGTCTCTAAGCAGATGGAACGAATAAAATCGGTTTCAGCCGAAGAGAAAGCTTTAAGAGATCTTCAGGAAAGCAGCGGCTGCAACTTCCCCGGTTGTGACTACCACCCTCCTGATCGGAAAAACTGGATGTTAGGCCTCAACCCGGAGAAAGTTCTATTAAACAAGATAGTATGGCCTGGTACCCACGACTCTGCGACCAACAAGATAGGAATCCCACTCATTACTCGCCCCTTCGCCCAATGCCAATCTCTCTCTGTTTACGGTCAACTTGAAATAGGGGCCCGTGTCATCGATATCCGAATTCAGGAGGACCGCCGTGTCTGTCATGGAATCCTCCTGACCTATAGCGTTGATGTTGTTATAAACGACATCAAGCAGTTTTTGGCTGAAACCCAGACAGAGATTATCATTCTAGAGATCCGAACAGAGTTTGGACACAAGGACCCGCCTGAGTTCGACAAGTACTTGGAGGAGCAACTGGGTGAGTTTCTGATTCATAATGATGATGGTGTGTTTGAAAAGACAATTGCTGAAATATTGCCAAAGAGAGTTATCTGTATTTGGAAGCCAAGAAATTCGCCTCAGCCAGAGGTTGGGGGAGCATTATGGGGATCTGGGTATTTGACGGATAATTGGATTGACACTGATTTGCCATATACCAAGTTTCAGAGCAATTTGAAGTATTTGAATGAGCATCCACCAGTTGGGTCCAGGACGTACTTTTACCGGGTGGAGAATACTGTAACCCCACAGGCTGATAACCCGGTTATGTACGTAAAGCCGGTTACGAATCGGATCCATCCGTATGCTCGTCTTTTCATTAGCCAGTGCTTCACCCAGGGTTGCAGTGATCGGCTGCAGTTATTGTCTACTGATTTTATTGATGAGGATTTTGTTGATGCCTGTGTTGGCCTTACTCATGCCAGGATTGAAGGTGAGGCATGATATAAACTGGGATCCACGGTTCTAGGCGAAGTACCCGTGTCGACATGACGTGATATAATCTGTGACTTGTCCGACCCTTACACCCGAATCCGATACACGCACTCGTGTCCTTGTAACATTGCATATAATGTTACCCTAGTTCCACTTGTTTTCTCAGGTACTCATTTTCCCAAACGAGGTCATGATCTTCATGTTGTTGCTTTTGTGTAGGTAAAGGATATTCAGTGAGTTGGTCATGGGTCTTTTCTGATTCCGTTTGTTTCTATGTTGATTTGTACATTTATCATGTACAGTATGTAAGGTTTGGCCTGGACTAAAGGCTTTTAAAGCATGCAATAATTGTTTTCATTCGCGTCTCTCAGTTTTCGTTTAGGTTATGTTTAGATCTTGAATTTCCTCGTAAGTATAAAATGTAATACAAAATCATTTCCTATCGGTACGGATTTGAAAAAACATGCAATAGTAACATATTCCACTTATATATGAAGTTTCGCTTTTCCGACGCATGTGTAAACATTTTATTCTAATTTTCCTGGGTTTGAGTGGCCCACTTTTTTTATTTGAGGTAAAGAAATGTTTCCTTTGTTTAGGGAGCTCAGCCACACACTGTAATGTTGCACATAAACCAGTCTTGTAATCCAAGATTTTGGGTTCTGTTTCCTTTGTTGTCACAATGTTGACGTACCAAATTCAATTTCTGATCCTTGCACTTGATGAATAACTATGGTATATGTTACCTTAAGCTGAGAAAGAGGAAGAGGCTTGTACTGAGCATTCACGGTGTTTCGTTCGGCAATCAATGGTGGATTAAATGAAATTATCCTACTTACCTTTATGTGAAGATAACGCGAAGGTGATCCGGATAGTTGAACAGACGACCGTGATTGCTCACTACATGAGTGTAATGAGCAAGCTCACTATAGGTCCCCCAACTCTGAGAAAGATAGAGAACTCAACACGGTTTCAGATGGGACTACCGCGAGGCTGGCATGTCATGCCTAATTAGGATGCACACCAACCCGCTCAGCCAAACTTAACTTTTTTCCAGTTTGGGAGTAATGCTTGAACCACAGGTTTTGGTTATCTTGAGCTTTTAACCCATTTAACAAACGGTTGTGCTTGTGAGTTTCTTGAATTCGGCCCATCCATGTTGGATAAGATGTCAAAGGCTTTTTGTATGCGTTTATTTTTGTTTGTGTTTGAAACCTAACCATGATTAATTATGGTATGAATTTGGACTTATGATAAATGGATAATTCATTTAAGCTTCTAGACATTATTTGTACTTTATGCTATGTTCTCTCTTATTTTTTGGTGGATTTGATTGTGGTAGCGATTTCACATCATTTAGATTAAAGAAATGTACGTACAGTTGGGATTCTTTTAAATGGGATCCGGGAATCTTGTAGTGCGGTGCCACACTACAGGGCCGTAGTGCAGCATCTAAGCTGTCCATCGCACAATTAACATTTCTTGTTTCATCTCGGCACTTTGTAGTGTAGCCTTAATTTCACTACTTGTATTTGTTAAGCAACAATAATCTCTGATTCTAAGAAGTGACACTAAACTCTGAATCTTTGTGGAATTCTCTGTTGTTTTCTTGGTTAGATATAGAACCCTGGAATTACTTCATCTCCAGATTTATAGGCCAACCTGCATCAGTCAACCTGCATCAGTGATTACTTCATCTCTCTCCCCTCTCTCACACACAGGGCCGGCCCATTACAGTCAAAAGTGGTCAATGGCATGCCCACCTAACCAGGTGACCAGTGTTGTGCGCATCTTAGAAAGGTTCGCGACCAGGGGCAGACACAGGAGGGTGCAAGGGGGTACCCGGGCCACTGCACCACTCCAAATATTCTCACATATTATATTTGTTTTTAGGGGAATTTGGAAAAAATTCTATGGGATTGACCCCTGCAATTCACACAGGTGAAAAAATTCCTCAAAACTCCTATATACATGTAGGAAAAAATTCTTGAAATTCAAAGTTATTAATCATTTTTAGTCGTGTGTATAAAATTACTACATGGCAACCTAAGTACACACAATGTAGTCTCATCTTGTGGCAGCAAGGAGATTGATTTTCACACCCCCCCATTTCTCCATCTGCACTCCCTTTTTGTCTCCATTAGGGTGAAGTTACTATATTACCCCTGTATTTTACAATTTCACTTTTCCTCTTATTTCTCAAATGACTGAACTAACCCTCATGTTTCTTACCTGGGAAAATCCAAAATCTCCAGATTTGCAATCTGCAAACTCCTCCACCGAAAAAAAAAATCATTCCCAGACTCCATCAAACCACCAGAATCCAGTAAAACTGTAAATCTATAAAAATGATCAATTAAGCTTTTTCGCCTAACAAGTATGTTTCGAAGTGAAAGAAGGTAACATGGACAAATGTTTCTGGTGTACCAAAAAAACAGAAACAAATGCATAACATGAAAAATTTGTACAGTTCCGCTACTGTGACAAATGCAATTGCATATTCTAGCATAAAACAAAAAGAAGTCATGCAATTTCAATTGTTCTTCATACATTTCCACATACTTTAACAATTTCCATATGGCTTCATTAATTCTACATACAGTCACTCAAAAAAAAATTCACAAGTTCCACATATACAAATTCTCCACATTCTAACCACGTCTTACAAAAAAGTAATGGAAGCGTTTTTGTCTAATTCGAGCTCCGCAAAAAACAATAAACATTGGCGCCTCCACGATATTAAACTCCACCGCACTTACAACTCTAACGATGTACTGATGTCACATTGAACTGCATGAAAATAGTTGAACATGTATGTCAGTAAGTAAAAATAGTTACAAGCAAGTATTAGTTTGGGAAAATATCATGAACTGAAACAAGAAGATAACTTACGTAGTGTTTCGATCATATTAAAATTGAAATCTTGGTTAGCCAAGACAAAATGAGGGTCCAAGCTATTGCTTTCCGCCTTTCGTGGGCAAGTGCGACTATTATGTCTAACACGGTGGCAAACACCACATTTTCGGCCCTTTTCCGCAATCTCAAAAGCCGAAGGATCACAAGTAGTAGAGCAATCTCCCTTTCTTTTCTTTGAACTCAACTTTGGGCATTTCGTTTTCTATATTACCACCTGTTAAGTACCAATCCACAAAGTGTTTATTAAATAGCAAAGTACTAATCCTATCATGTAAAAAAGCCAGCCACCAAGAAGTAAAATATAATATCAATGTGGGTTTTTATGGTATTAGTCGATGGAACTAAAATCCAGTTAATATCTATGTGTATTCAAATAGGCAAAGCGTGACCAAGGAAATTGATTTCCCCTTTGTTTAAAGTCAGTTGATTCTAGAGACAACAACCAATCAGTAATAAGGTTCAGCAAGACGGTAATATTCTGTTCTTTGTTCCACAGGGTGCCGTACTTAATGGTTAAGTTGTTGTTTTGCTTCTTCTGGGTAATCATGAAAATATTTAGAGAAAAAAAAACCCTAGATTTAAAATCCCAAGCATAAATGAAGAAAAATTACCGTAATCATTTGTAGAGTTGAATGACTTGTATAGCTCTGAAATTTCCTCAATGCTGCTCTTGGTTGTGAGATTTATTATATCATTAAGCTCTGAGAAATCTTCACTTGTAAATCCCATTGTTTGTTGCAAGTTATCATCTCCACCATCATCATCCATTGGTTATCTTCTAAATCAGAGAGTGTTTTGGAAAGAATTAACAATAAAAATGGGAGAAGATGAAGAAGGAAGGTTGGGATAGAGGGGAAGCAGGTAGTCGATCACCAAATGCAAAAGAAAGGGCGGGTAGAAGGACTCTCTCTCTCTCTCCCTCCTTGCAAAGAAAGATCTGGAAGTGAAAGTTTGGGATTTTCCCGGGCAAACACATAGGGTTAGTTCAGTCATGTAAAATAAGAGGAAAAGTGAAATTGTAAAATACAAGGGTAATATAGTAATTTCACCCTAATGGAGACAAAAAGGGAGTGTAGATGGAGAAATGGGGGGGTGTGAAAATCAACCAGTATATACTTATGAAATATACTTAAAATACATGTGGTTCGGGCCTTGGCATCAGGGCCGGCCCTGAGATTCTTGAGGCCTCAAACGAACTTGTAAATCTGGGCCCTATGTTTTCTTTTTTAAAAAATAAAAATAAAACTAACCTCAAAATAATATAGTTACTTGGTCCCATATAGTTTGTTTCCACGATTCGTTTCATTGTTTCGAATAAAACTAGTTTTTTGACATAATAAGTTTTGCAAAAAAATATCCCTTTGGAATTGCGAGCTTGTGAGAAGGAAAAAATATTGTTATGAAGAGAGGCCTAGGAATTGAACAGCGTACCTATTGGATAAAGCAACTAAATTTTTCACTAGGCTAGCTAACTCATTGATTATATATGTTATAGAATAAATATATATTATGTACCTAAGTGTACCTATCTGGGGCCCTATTTTTGGGCTAAAATTTGGGGCTTAGCTCAGGGCCGGCCCTGCTTAGCATATATAAATTCCACGTCCGCCACTGTTCTCAACTACCCTACCGGGCCTACCCTTCCCTGCGTTGAGAGTTCATCTCTCACATCAATGCTTTTTGTTGCATCGAGATTTCACCTCTCCTGACATCTACATTTGCACTCGTGATTCTATTTCGATATGCTTGTCGCTTGTATCTTTGATTCTTTAGATTTAAGGGTGAGTTTCCATTACTGTGTTTTCAATATTCTTAAACTACAAGTTGTCAAATCAAACTCAGCCTTATTATGTAGTGAAATGTTCGATTTGATATAATTCTCGTATGATTCGAAAATTACCACTCCACTTACCGAAAGCGCGAAAATAATATGCTTTCGTACTCTCTCTGTCTGGATTCCTCTGTAGAACATTTTTTTCCCTGCACGCACTTGTCAAATGCTATAACTTTCTGTTTTTATTGGACCATTGTTTCTCGTTTTCTGGAAGATTTATAAAGCTTTAGGCACAAAACAGACCAATAATTTGCCCCAGCTTTTGACTTGTTACTCAACAAACCTGAGCCATCCACAGCTTGATTCTGATGTCTATTATTCAACCACGTGTCCTTTCTTTTTTTTGTATCAAATCATATTGTTGTCATAATTTCTCAGAATATACTTTACACTTTATCCCAATGTGCAAAGTATGGGAATAAAATCAGTTTTCAATATAACCAATAGCGGTTGGTTGAGTGGTTATAAACTTGAATTTAGTTGGACTTGGGAAAAGACTCACGTTCGAGTTCTTATAGTTCTTTGTTGGGGCTAAACATACTTCTAACATGATCTACGGAGAGTTGGCTTTGGATTAAAGTCCGTAAAGCCACCACTTTAGGTCCTCAAATTTTGACTAATTTTGGGGGTCTTCAATTTTATAAGTTCACATAGTAGTTATACTTTCAAATGACTGTAATGACGTATTTATGAAATTTTTTGTTTTCCTTAGTATTTTTAACTGTGTTATATTGAGAGTTGAGGACCCAATTGAAAAAATTCATTTTAGGCCCCATATATCTCACAGCTGGCCCTGGATCCACCGTAGTGGGACTTTAGCATCGATCCTAACTAGGGTTGGCCATTTCATCCGACCCGTTCGAATCCGATCCGATCCTCGATCCGAATGGATCGGCAATATGGAGATCTGTTTGGAGATTGGATAGGAAATGAAGATTTTTTTTGAAAATGCTTGGGGATCAGGTAGGGGGTGGAGATAGGCATGTCCCCGCCCCGAATCCGCTCCGAATCCATTCCCCGATCCATCCCCGCCCCGCTCCGCCCCGTCCCCCGCCCCGTCCCCGAATATAGCGGTCTATTCATGAGTTATGAAATTTTTGGGTCCCACTAAATTTTCTTCAAATACATGGGGTCACACTAAATTTTCTCCAAACATTTTATTATAATTGAACTTTGTAATGCAATAAATGTGATTAAAATAAAAATGCATCACTATAATTTGAATACATCTCAACTAGGTTGACATCTACTCAACTATCAATCATATGCATTCCTTAAAATAAACAAAAAAAAAATGCAACATAAAAACAATATTTTTCCAATCGAGCCGTTGATTTTGTTGTTCCTATTAATGAAATCAATTGTGTAAACTTTCTTCTCGATCGAGTTTAGAAAGCTTGTCGATCGAGACCCAATTTGTGTTTTTTAATGATACTTTTCATCCGATTAAATGCCTACTAATACGCGATCCACTTAATTTTTTCTACAATTGATAGATACCATAATATGCTATCTTGTTTGTGGTTCTTTTAGTTTTCAAATTAGAAATCTAGTTGATACTTGATACAACTTTTGTATTTTGCATTTTGTTGTTTCAATTGTTTTTTGTTTTGTTGTTTTAGGTGTAGTATTTTTTTAGTACCACTTGGGATGATTTTATGCTAAAAAGGGGAGGAAAAAAATCCGTGAAATATTTCTGTATATGTTCAAAAAAAAACTTTATTAATTTTCCTAATAAAAATGTAAAATTACTTTACATCCAAAAGGACACTATGAGATTTTTTGAGAGAGCTCTAGAGTATCGATGTCTTTCAGCTCAACTCAGACATCTCACCTAATGCATATTTTGCCTTCTACTTTTATCATTTTGCATCAATTAGATGATTAGTTTGGCTTTATCTAAGATTTTTGTAATGAATTCTATCGTATAAGTGTCGCTGAGCTTATATTAATATAATCTCACTTCTGTCCAAAAAAAACAAAAACAAAACAAAGAGAGATCTAAGAGAGTTTGGGTGTTTAGGGTTTCCACCCCCAACCCCCACCTCCCCACTGCCCTTTCTTCTCCCCTTCCACCCTTTTTTTCCCTTTCATCTCTCTTGCTTCTCACTCCCATTTCCGCCCCCCAACTACTCCAAACTTTCTCTCCTCTCCTTTTGTCTGCTCTCCTATCTCATGGTTTTAGTGATTGAGACTCTCTCCTTAGGGAGGGAAGATCTCCCCTCACCCATCATTTTGGATTTTGGGGCCCAGGTCTGGGGAACCAACTTTGGGGTTTAGATCTTAGATTCGATCGGTATTGCCGACAGATTTTTAGCTCTCAAATGGCGACGATGGTGGCGTTTGCAGCGAATCCGATGGTGGTTCTTCAGCCTGTGACGGAAATGAGCTTCAAAAGATTGCAGATCTGGTCACTCCACCCTCCTTTACTTGTAGGTCCGACTTCGAGGCTAATTTATTGCGGCTTCTTATTTTGTTATTTTGTTTTGTTGTTTTTCTGGTTTTTTTTTTTTTGGTATTTTAGGGTTGTTTCACATAACTTATTTATATGACTTTTTGTACTTTGAGAATTTTGTATTTTTTCAAATTTTAGTCACAAATTGATACTTTTCTGATTCCTCTTGTCAAGACAAATTACAGAACTTACAAAATTTGACGCAAAAGTAAAAAATACGAAAAGAATTTGAATAAAGACAAACCAAAAAGTGTAAAAACGAAGAAGAACAAGGCCATTAGACCTTTTGAGTACATTATATTCATTAATTTATTTGAATGCAGTTAATGATTTCCTTAAAAAAAAAAAATGTGTCTTGCTATTATGTGCCTACTAGGCACACAACAAGGACACAAAAAATGTACTCTTATGTATTTTTTTGCACTTTTCAATACATTTGCACTTACTTTTACACATTTTTCACACATTTCAACGCACTTTTTTGACATTAACATAAGCCCACTAGGCATATGTTAGCGTTTTCACAAAATAAAAAAGTGACAACTTCTTGTAGTATAGTAAATTGGCGTATTGCTAAACTCCACCCAATAGATGGAGATTAATATGTAAATAGTTCAGATATCCATACACATTTCACGAATATCAAAAAAATTTCACAGATGTCAATATATTTTTCTCATATATCTTTCCAATCTCTACTTATTAGTTTGCCAATTGATAAAATCTTGATAAAATCAAGATTTTATAAAAACAACACTTGATTTTATCAATCCTCAAACTGGGCTGAGTTTAACATTTTCCCAGTAGGTAAATTTTGGGTACAGGGAGGGTACCCTCTCTGCACATCCGGGCCGTCCAATAATGTAACCAACGGTCCGGATTAAAAGTGCCTTCCGGATTTTAAAAAAATAGAAAAAAAAAAAAAAAGTGTGTTTTAATCCGAGCCGTCCGATGCATTTTTGGACGGCTCAGATTTACCGAAGGGACACCACGTCACCTATACCCTATTTGCACCCAAAATTTTCTCGGAAGGAAGACTGAAACTCACCACCGATTAGACCCATCTCAGACATGCTTTCACTATCAGTTGACTCCTTGACTCGTCTGTCAAAATTTTCAACCTTTTTCTTCCTGTAGTGGTCCCTTTTTTTTTTTTGCGGTACTCCTGAAAATAAATACTCCCAGTATATCGGGTAATTTGGGTGATAGTAACAAAGAAAAGTAATAATTGGTGGTAATTTTTTGAAGGATTAAAATTAAGGGTGTATTTGGAACTTGGGAAAAGAAAGTAGAAAGAGAGAGAAAATTCTAAAAATTGTCCTCCTATTATATTTGGTAAAGTTTATTAAAAAAAAAAAAAGGTTCAATTTTCTCTTTTATTTTCTTCTGAATCATATTTCATTCTTTTCCATTTATTTCCCTAATTCCAAACACCTAAGAAAATGGTAAAGCATTTTAGTTTTTAAAAACTGAAGCATTTTTACGGTTTTTATGCTCTATTCCCGGTATAAAAGAAAAGGTGCATTGGGTTGTCGATAATTGTTAAGAAAATAATAGTAGAGTCCCATTAGGCTGATAATAAGGTAAGAATAAAATAATACATAGTTCAGTGTACTTTTTTCACTTTTATATACATTTTTATACTCCCTTCGTTCGGATTTGTTAGTCTATTTTGGGAGTTCGTGCCACTTTTCAAATGATTATATCTTATAATTTATAATATTTTATGTAATTTTAAAAACATTGTCTTATAGAACTAATCAAGATCTATCAAAATGACACACAAATACGAGGGACAAACAAATCCGGACAAGGGGGAGTACATTTTTATACACTTTTCACACATTTCATACAGTTTATAAATATTAGACAGCTCATTAGACTGATTTTAGAATTTTCCTACTTACTAATTCTAACAAGTGTTCAAACGATACTTGAACCGTCACTCGAGTAGTTTTCTAAAGCGTTCGTCAAGTAAATTATACTACTAATAGAGCACTCTCTTAGGCTCACACTGACAACGAAAGACGAAAACTAGGGGAGTGAGTGGAAGTAGAGACCATAACCGTCGTAGTCGTAAACGATGGATACTAGGCGTCTTGCGTATACACTTGGGTGTACACAATCTAGATTTGTTCGACTATGTAAGCAAAAAGTCTAACCATTATAACGAATATATTGCAGAATTTAACAAATATCAAATTATAAGGCTGGTCTGTTTCAGTTTGAATCTCCATTTTAACTCGTTATAAGTCAAAAAATCACCGCACAACACTTGGAACTACAAATAATTCATACAATACTTTAAAAATTGTTTAGAAATTTTGTAGATTTTTAAAATTAAAACCAGTTCATGATCTACCATACACTCGTAAATTTTTTTACAATAATCTTGAAAATCGTTTGAAGCATAATCTAAATCTTGCCACAGTTAATAGTTCAAAGTTATCAATCAATTAATCATTAATCAATATCATATATAAATGTGTTTTGTCTAGAAAAGTCTCCAAACTTTAAATCCTAATTTTCTAGAATTTTTTGAAATTAAAAGAGGGTGAGAATAAAGTGGGGAGGTGGGAGGGAGGGAAAGGGAGAGAAGAAATTAAATAGGATATTAATTCGTGTCCGTTTCATAACACGGACCGGAAAAAGACAAACTAACGTTTTTTTTTTTTATATCAATTAGAGTTGTGCCCGTTAAAAATACGAGGTCGGAAAAAACACAGATTTATATTTTTATCAACTATCTTTTTTATCAAATAGCGTTGCGCTCATTCGATACACGGGGGTTGGAAAAAATACCAGCGTGATAATTTTTTATTTTGTACATAAAGAAGCTTATCCATATATAAAATTATAAAAACATACTAAAATTAAAGTTTACGATGCATTTATAAGTTTATACATGTACAAGTTATAAAACTTTCATTATATATATGTGAAAGTTATACATATTCAAGGTTATATATGAAATTCTTATGAGATATGCGTATATATTCTAAGTTCGCGAGCCTAATCGAGCCGAATATTGTCAAGTTCAAGCTCGACTCGTTTATTAAACGAGCCTAAAATTGAGGTTTAGGTTCAATTCATTTAGTAACCGAATTCGAACTCGAACGAGCCTTTACCGAGTCGAGTCTCGAATAATTCACGAACGGCTCAGTTCATTTACGGCCCTAGGGACAGGTATATTTCATTAATTAATAAATGAAGCTCACTGTATGCAATGTATCCTAATATAAAAAACAGGAAAATTAGTAATGGAATCATCAATCATTTAATTAGGCAAATTAACGTAATTACAAAATTAATGGAATCACCAGTCATTTATTACACAAATAACAGAGCCGTCCATTCCTCTCCCATGCACCCCACCACATAAACCTCCTCAACGCACCTCATCAGGGGATCCCCAACCGCCAGATCTAAACCATCAATCGCCAGCCGTCCGTTCAATTCCCCCAAAAGGCATCTTATCTCATTTGTCTGCTGCGAGAATTATTCACGTTTTGAGTTGATGTAAGTGAGGAGAATGATGAATGATATATTTCGTAAAATGTGAAAATTTTAGAAAGCTTTGTAGAATAATCCACTTGGTCAGTGCCACAGGTAAAATTACTAGGATGATTTTTTACGAAAAATACAAAAATTCGATGTGTCCGCACGTCAAGCGTACGCAATATGCACATACAGTACATATTGACCTGGATTTAAAAAAAAACTCTTCCAGATAAGAGTTAACTCTTACATGGAAGAGTTTTTTTAAACTCCGGACCGTCGATTCCTGAAATGGACGGTTCAACTGTGTTCGTGCGCGTATGTACATGTGTGTGTACGTACACGTAGACGGGTTGCCAAAAATATCGTGCTCCCACGGTAATTAAAAGTGTGTTGTTTCAGCTGAATACTCCCTCCGTCCCAAAAATGGATGTCGAAAACTACTATTCACACCTCTCCAAAAATCACCTATATTTTAAAATTTATAATGTATTATATTCGCAATATAGTTCTTATTTGATAGATCTCACTTTGTTTTAGTAAGTAAATCATAACAAGTGTTATAAATTACAAAATATAGATGATTTTTTGAGAAGTTTGAATAGTAATTTTGGACATTCATTTTGGGATGGAGTGAGTAGTATTTTTGTGATGTATGTGAGGAGAAGAGAATGATTTGTGGAAAAATACTAAAAATACCGTAAAAAAATACCATAATGAAAACTCAGCCTCAATATCCCACACTTAGCGCCCAATTCCTTTCTTCACCGTACATTTTTGTGGTTCTAATAACGACATGTGTAAAACGTATTATTGTGACATAAAGAGAGTTGGAGAACCACGTGCCAATACTCTAAACACTAATCTCGCATGGGGTACTTCATCAATCAAAAATTCGATGTGTACGCACGCTAGGCATACGCAATATGCACGGACGGTGCATTTTGACCGCCGTGCGTGTTTTCGACGGTCCAGATTTAAAAAAATTCTTCCATGTAAGAGCTGAAATCGACGGTCAAGATGTGTTCGTGTGCGTACGTATATGTGTGTGTATGTACACATAGTGATTTTAGACATTCATTTTGGGGCGGAGTGAGTAGTATTTTTGTGATGTATGTGAGGAGAAGAGAATGACTTGTGGAAAAATACTAAAAATACCGTCAAAAATACCATAATGAAAACTCAGCCTCAATACCCCACACTTGGCACCCAATCCATATGTTCACGCACATTTTTGTGTTTCTAATAACGACATATGTAAAACATATTATTGTGACAAAAAGAGAGTTGAAGAACCACATGCCAACACTATACACACTAATCTCACATGGGGTACTTCATCACTATGTGGCAAGCCTTGAGATGCATGGAACTAGGGTGCAAACGAGCCAATCCGCGCCTTGACCCTGTTCTATTAAACTTGTTTTTTTGACTTTTAGAGCTTTTTTTGTTGACGTATACGAGTAGAAAAACCTGTTCTCGTAAAGTATGAAAAATAAAAAAAACTCAAGAATTCACTTAGTCGAATGGCTTTGTATTGTTTGAGCTTGATTAGTTTATTAAACAAGCCTAAAATTAGAGCTCGGAGTCCAGTCCATTTACTAAATAAGTCTCTATCAAAACGAGCCGATTTTATACAAACGAGTCAAGCTACAGAAGTGCCTCAGGCTGCTCGGTTCCTTTGCAGCTCTTGTGATGGAACACTAGTGGTATCAGGGGCACCGAACAATTTTTCTTTAATCCCATCCATTTATTATATTGCTGAGGTGTCAGTCTCAGGCTGTATCAAGTCGTCGATAAATCAGAAGTCGAAGCACACACCTAAACGCCATCTAGAGAGAGAGAGTGAGAGGGGGAGGAGAGAGATTAGGGTTTGCTCTCTTCACAGAGAGATTTCCTATCCTAGGGTTTGTTTGTTCTCGTATCAATGGCTGAAGGCGATAGCGGGAGGATGACGGGGGTCGTGAAGTGGTTCAACGACCAGAAGGGGTTCGGCTTCATAACCCCAGACGACGGCGGCGAGGATCTCTTCGTCCACCAGTCCTCGATCCGAACCGAGGGCTTCCGCAGCCTCGGCGATGGCGAGACCGTCGAGTTCGTCATCGAATCTGGTGGTGACGGCCGCACCAAGGCTGCTGACGTCACCGGCCCGAGCGAGGGACCGGTCCAGGGCAGCACCCGCGGCGGCGGCGGCGGAGGAGGCGGAAGGGGAGGCGGCGGCGGGGGATATGGAGGTGGTGGTGGGGGGTACGGGTTTAACGGCGGCGGCGGAAGGGGCGGTGGAAGAAGAGGTGGCGGTGGAGGGGGGTATGGTGGAGGTGGTGGTGGGTATGGAGGAGGTGGTGGGGGTTATGGAGGTGGTGGTGGGAATGCTTGTTTCAAGTGTGGTGAATCTGGTCATATGGCTAGGGACTGTTATGAGGGTGGTGGTGGTGGAGGTGGTGGGAGGTATGGCGGTGGTGGTGGAGGCCGTGGCGGCGGCGGCGGCGGTGGAGGAGGAGGTTGCTACAACTGTGGGGAAGATGGTCATTTTGCCAGAGAATGCCCTAATTCTGCTCGTTAAATGGGTAAAGTAGAGTAGGGGTAAAACTGTGAATCTTCACTCTATACCCCATTTCGTTTGTTGGTTTTTAAGTAATTACTCAGTTATCTTTTGTGTTTTCTGAATTGGTGAACCATACATGGGTAGTGTTGCTTTGTGAGGGGTTTTACTAGGTGTTAATATGGTCACCTGTTTTGTTCTTGGAATGGTATTTTAAGTGCTTGGTTTTGACTGGATTTGTTGGTTGTAATTTCGTTATAAAACTCTTTGCTCTGCTTAATGGGTTTACAGGCGTTGCCCTTAAATCTTGAATCCGTTCATACATATATAGAGATTTCTGCGTTCATGTGCCTTGCTAGTTTCTCTGAAATATGGTGCTCTATTCAATCCTGTATTATTGTTCCTTGGTAGTGCTATTGAAAATGGGTATAAGGAGGGGGTAAATATGTGAATCTACACACCTACGTATCTTGTTTATAAGTAATCACTCTTTATCTTTGGGGTTTCATATATATGCAGACATAAAAATGTGAATCCTTACTCTATACCCAATCTGTTTTCCTCTCTATCTTTTGTGTTTCCATACATGGTATGTTGTTTTGTGAGGGGTTATGGGTGTTAATATGGTCGCCTGTCTTGTTTTTGGTATGGTAATTGAAGTTCTTGGTTTTGACTGGCCAGGCTTTATCAGGATTTGGGTGGTTGTAGTTTCTTTCAAAACTCTTTGCCCTGCTTAATAACTTTGCATGTGTTGCCCTTAATCCATATATACATTTCTGCATTCATGTGCCTTTGTTAGTTTTTGTGAAAGAATTGTAGTCTATTGAGTCAAAGTTACTAGAGAACAATTCTACCCTAGCGAATTACGTTTTGTGCGAAGGTTTGGAAACACGGCACACATCCATTCCAAAACGGTAAATCTAGAGATCCGAAGCGAACTGCAAATTTGTCCCCCAGCGAATTTTGGTTAGAGAAAATGTACAGATTCAATCCTTATGTTCATAGAAATGTGTTTTGCATCAATAATTTGGACAGTAATATTTAGTTTTACTATGTTTATACCTTGGAAGTATGACTTTGTTATCTATAGAAGCCTACCCCTAGCATTCCATAATTTAGACATGTGGCGTACCCCACATTCCCATTACTCGTATCAGTACCAGTACAATCAACATGCCAGGTAACATAGGGTTGGCGGTCTCAGTTGTAAATAGGAATTTAGCTGAAAATTCAAACGTAATAAGACTAATTCAGGTGAATGAAGTTTGACGATGAAATTGAATGAAAACAATTTTCATCAATGCCTATAGTAACCAATAGCCCTCTCTATTCCTCTAGGAAATATTATCATTGAAATATTGCATGTTAATGTTACTCCCACCAAACAAAATTTTCCATGAAATGGAAAAATAATCTAACCAATCACCAAACTTCCAGAAACTAGAAAAGTAAGTACATCTAGTCCATGTAATAGGTGGTTAACTATAGGCATAGCCTAAAGCAAGAGAGTAGATGCCCGTTTCAAATTGCAGGCATTTCTAACCTAATGGATCGTAAAGACACTCTTATTGAATCCTAGACAAGAACCATGGATAAAAATCACTGGAACAATATAAATACGAGGAAGATGAAGTACAAGAAAACAGAGGTATTCATGTGTGGTTGATGGTATCAGCTGTTAACAGGAATTTAGCTAAAAATCCACTTCCATAGTTTCACATATAACAAGGCTGTGTGTCATCTTCCTCGTATTTATATTGATTCAGTGATTTTTATTGATGGTTCTTGGCTTGGATTCGATAAGACTGTCTTTGAGATCCATTAGTTTATAAATGCTAATTTGAAATTGGTGTCTATTCTCTTTCTTTATGGTTGATCACCTGTTATTTGGGCTGGATGTACTATTACTTTTCTGGCTTCTGGAAGTTTAGTGATTGGTGAGATTACTTTCCATTTTATGGGAAATTTTGCTCGGTGGGAATAACATTAAGATGCAATATTTCCATGAAAATATTTCCTAGAGGAACAGAAAGGGCTGTTGGTTACTGTAGGCATTGATGAAAATGGATTTCAGACTGTTAAACTTCCAGTGTCAAACTTCACACTTAAGTTGGTTTTTTCATGGCCTTGTCCCATTTTGGCCCATTTAACATGTAACGTGTTAATTTGAGCCTGTTGCGCAGGTAAAACTGATTACTATTTGGTATGCATTAGTTCTGTGCTTAGAGACACGTAATATGTTCGCTTAGGCATCCTCATCAGACTCAACAAAAATTGGATCAAATTTAACCTCAAAAACACCTTTTATAAAATAGCAAGTCACTTTTTTAAAAACTCACAAAATCAGACTCTCTATTCTAATTTTACTATATTAAACTATTCTCTTTTTCTACCCCTATTTCCCCCCAAAAAAACCCACTACTCTAATTAAAAACAAAAGTAACAAAAAGTGCCAGAGGAGAGAGAAGTTTCAGGAGAGAGAATTGATTAAAATATTCTTAACCCGTGAACAGTGCCTCGCATGATTTGCCGGGTTACTGTAGCAAAGATACAAGTTTTGCAAATTTACAAAAGACTTGTTGAGTCTGATTTTGGAGGATTTTTTGTCTTCCCACTCAACAATAGCCATCAGGGGGATTTGCCTCCCCTGGTGAGATGCCCTTAACATCAGTAGATACTAGATATTACTATTCTAGGTTTGCATCTTTCCACATTGGAAACTTGTGAGTGTGATCTTGACCAAAGTGAGTGATAGAACACAATAGTAAAAGCATTTCCACTTTCCTAAAGCTGTTGCATTATGGATTCTTGGTTCCTTTTTTTTTCTTTTTTAAGACGATACGATGTTAGTATTAATTAGATTATTACGAGGGCTAAGTTCTTAGGAGTCAAACTCTACCCAGTGCTTTAAAAGCGAGCTACACAACTACTGGTTCAAAACCCAAGGTTGGAGTCGAGGGATTTTGGCAAAAAAGTTTTCAGAAATATAAATGAAAATGCACAAATTTGGGCTTAAATTTATTTGGAACTATCCAATGCACGTGGGTTTCACATGGTATATGTTGAGTCCCCACAGACTGGCCGTCCTGATCTGTGCATATTTGTCTGGTGCAATGCTCAAGGTAAGTCATGGTATTCCGATTGGAGACCAGCTATGATGTAGCAAGTAGTCTTAAGAGGGTTTAACCATTAATTGTTGACAATGCTTCATGTCATAGCAGTAATGTGTTACTCCCTCCGTCCCTTTTTAAATGACCACTTTCACTTTTTGATTTTATTTTTAAATTGTCTATAACTTTCAATTTATAATATATTATGTACTTTTGAAAAAATTGTATTTTAGAACTCGTTGATTTCTATAAAACAAGATCCATATTATATATTTTATGTAATATAGATTGAAAATTATAAACAACTTTCGAATTCAGCTGGAATAGTAACATCATCACTTAAATAGGGACGGAGGGAGTAGTTTCTAAAGTAGCTTGCCCCTCCTTTGTTTTCAGAGTGCTGCAATGCCTTTACTGCATTAGGTTCTTCTGAGTTTCTCTATACATCGGAACATGGTCGTAAGGTTAAACTATCTGTACAAGAAATCGTTAATTGCCTAGATGAGAATTACCTGCCTGTACAAGAAATCGTTGATTGTCTAGATGAGAATTACCCGCGTAAAAAGCTCCAAAAACTTTATGCAATGGATGTGCTTGTTCATCCATTAATAAGGTTTTGTGGTACGTAAAGAACTATGGAGTTAATCTGGAAGACAAATATCCATACCACGGATAAAAGGAAGAGTGCAATATTTGTGAACTTTAACATTAGCTTTTTCTTTTTGCTTGGAGATTTATATTTTCTTTTTCTCCTAGCAAAAAGAAAAAGCTCATGTTAAAGTTCACAAAGATTGCACTCTTTCCTTTTTCCCCTGGTATGGATATTTGTCTTCCACATTAACTCCATAATTCTTTACATATCGAAAAACCTTGTTAATGGATGAACAAGCACGATCCATTTGCATTTTTTAAAGCTTTTTAGGCGGGTATTTCTCATGTAGGCAATTAACGATTTCTTGCACAGATAGTTGGCCTTACGACCATTTTCCAACATCAAAAATGATTGTGACACAAACTTTGTGCCATAACCAACCACAACCCCACTCACATGGGGTGTGGGTCCCACATGGACCCCACATGCAGGCCCCACACCCCATGTGAGTGGGGTTGTGGCACAAAGTTTGTGTATGTATCATTATTCGGTAAAAAAACCAAATTTTTTTAATTTGTTAGTTTTGCGTTGATTTTTTGTGATTTCTTGGTTCGTGTCAACGAGAGGAATCTAAAAAGTATAAAATTATTAACCAAACTTAAAGTTTTGTGAATAAAGACAAAAAAAAAAATTGTGAGTGTCTCTATATGTTGGAAGAATAATGATACATACACAAACTGGTTTTTTTACCCAAGGGGCTCACTTCATCCAAGCTGGTCTCCAATCACTTGTGCATCAGTTCTACAGATCTTAAATTCGGACCCTCCTCTCTTAGGGCATCCTTATCTGACACCCAAAAAAATATCAAATTTAACCTTAAAAACACTTTTTATAATTTAGTAAGTCACTTTTCAAAAATTTCACCAAACCAGACTTTATTCAAACTTTAGCAAGTCACTTTATCAAAAATTCACAGAATCAGACTCTATTCAAACTTTTACTCTTCCCTCTCTCCTCTTTTAATGAGTGAACAGTAACACACTAAATTTGTTAAGTTACTGTAGCAAAGTTAAGAAATCTTCAATTTGGTGAGTTCGTTTGGTGAGGCTGATAGTGGGTAGTTTTGAATATTTTGTTCCCTATTTTAATTTAAAAGTTAGATTGAATATCCTGATATTGATGCTCTTCCAGGTAGAGGATAGCCAGTACCTTAATATTAACTATACAGTTTTGTTGTCCAGCAGACCAAATTATTGGGGAATTTCACATCTTAGCAGGAGCTTTCCAAAGCACACTTCATATTTTTGAAAAAGTTGAGTTAAATTAACCCTAACTCAATCTATGAACAAGAATTCCATCTTCATGATAGGAGTTGAATTCACATTCTCATTGTTCTTGACTACAGCTACCCCACCGTTGCGCCAACTGTCTCGGTTGCCGGCTATCTTTTTGCTATTTGAGACTAGGGGGGGCTAAATCTTCAGTTATTTTCATGGATGTTTTTTTTTATTTTTTAAAAACGTCATTTTTTGCGTGTAAAATGTACGTTTTCCCAAAAGAGACAAACAACATGAGACATATGGGACGGAGGCCACGGAGGGAGTAAAATATTGCTGTCAACACAGAAAGCTAAAGAAACCTCTCAACGTCAGATTGTGACTTCTCATTTTGAGGACCAGTTGCAATTCTTTATAAAAATCGAATAGATTTACAGATAATTTTTCCTTTTCAATTGGAATTAACTCATTTGTAAAGAGAGAACATTTATACCGGCGTGGGTTGGAAACCTGTCCTTTTCTTTTCCGTGACCGTCTTTGAGAGTTCCATTCTGTATTAAATATTAGTAATTGTTAATTTTAATGATTCATCTTGTAGGGCTTGCTGAGTAATACATTTACATAAAAAATTAACTTGATCGGACGTCGACAGGGGCGGTCGCTTCATTTTGAAGTTAAACTGTTCATGACCTTCCATTTCATGAAAAAAAAAATTCAAATTCGATATGACATGTATGACCTATCGAGGTCCAATCAATCTAATTTTCTGTATTGACGTACTACTCTGCGGGCTTTACAAGATGAATGATTCAGGTTTACAGAAATAAATTCACGACGGAACCCATATATAGCAGTGGGTGAAAAAAGACAATTTTCCATCGGCGGTGTAAAAAATGTTTTCTCATTTAAAAATTCAGTTATTGAAAAGTTGTCTAATCTCGAGATAAGGTAGGACATGGTTGAAGAACTTTCAAAGCACCTTGGACCCTGCTTTTATAAAGCATTAAAGCTTATGATTTTATCACACGAGAAATGTGGAAAAGGTGCCAAGGGCCCTGATTTCTGCATGGAAGGAGATGACACAGCCCACAACCGTCCCTCTTGGAAATTAATGGTCTGAAGTCGTTGAAGTTCTTTTAATGGTAAGGGTATCTCTAGTACACTACCTAAAAGAGTTTTCTAAAGTGCCCTAACTAGTTAACTAAGAAAAACTCAAAAAATGGTCTCTAATGCACAAAAATTGACTCCCTAAAATCTTAGGTGACACCCCTCACTACCTAAAGTGTCCTAAGGGCATCTCTAGTGCACTATCTAAAATCACTACCTAAAGTGTCCTAACTAGTTAGCTAAGAAAAATCTCAAAAAATGGTCTCTAGTGCACAAAAATTAGCTCCCTAAAATCCTAGGTGGCACCCCTCACTACCTAAAGTGCCCTAAGGGCATCCACAGTGGACTCTTAAAATGGCTCCTAAGTGAGGCTCCAAAAATTTAGCAAGCCATTTGATCAATTATGGTCTTCAATGGGCTCCCAATACAAGCTCTCAATGGTGGCTCCTAAGCATGACTCCTAGCCTATTAGCTAAATCTAACTAGCCTTGTAGCTAGCTCCAAGTGAGACCCAAACCATTTTAATCCTTTTTTTTTATGGGACCCACACTTTTTTTTATTACTTTCTTCACAAAATAGAAAATTTTCTTGCTAGTCCATTGAGTGCACGTATGCTCTCTATATTTAGCAAACTCTAGGAGTGTCAAATGGACCCCAATTAGGCTTATGTGTATACCTTATGAGCCATTTTTAGGGAGCCCACTGTGGATGCCCTAAGTGACTACCTAAATTTGGGGAGTGACTTAAGGAGAGAAAAAGATGAGAGAGATAGAGAGAAGGGAAGGATAGGAGAATTTTGTGGGACCACTGACACCCCTCACCACTTAAATGAGTCTCACTCTAAAAGATAATGAACATTTTTAGGGAGCCCCCATTAAAGTGCATTTCTCCTTAGTTAACTAACTAAATTCTTAGCACACAAAATAGGGTCCCACATGTGCTTAGATGTACACTTTAACAAATATTTTTTAGGTAGTGCACTAGAGATGCTCTAAGTGACTACCTAAATTTGGAGAGAGATTTAAGGAGAGAGAAAGAGGAGAGAGATATAGAGAGAGAGAATAACTTTAAGGAGAGAGAGAAATGAAAGACTTAAAGTTAATGAACATTTTTAGGGAGCCCCATTAAAGTGCATTTCTCCTTTAGCTAGCTAACTAAGTTCTTAGCACACAAAATAGGGTCCCACATGTGCTTAGGTGTATAATTTAGCAAACATTTTTTAGGTAGTGCACTAGAGATGCTCTAAGAATATATTTTGACTAGTAAGAAAGTGTTTGTGAATCTGGATCATTGAAAACACTTTTGGACTGCTGAGATGCGGCGCTGCACGGTGCAACGCACTTAGTACGCTACACGGTCCCCGTGTCCCTGATTTATCTTCTGTATCTCCAATATCTTTTTTTTTTTTGGTCGAGTGTTCAAGCCTCTAATTATCTTCCTGGTCCGATCAAAGGCTGGCGATCCTCTACGGGATTAGGGGGTTTATAAGAAATTACGTTCTTGCAGCTCGCCCCAAAAATAAGATTTTGGTCATTATTTGGAGAGCAAATCTAATAACCAACCAGACTAACCCACATATATGCTCTTACCAAGTGCTTACTACTCAAAACTAAGATACAGATCTGGAAAGGCAAAGTACTTCTGGCAACTATAGTGTTGCATAAAGTGAAGTTCTTGCATTTTTTTTTGTTTTTTGATTTTATAATAAGATTTTAAATAACGGTTGTAGCAGCACCAGAAACAGTGTAGTGGTAGCAGGAGTATCAAATGATACATAACAGAAAGTAGGTGGCATGACAGTGAATTTTTTTAAATCATTTTTGGTGCTAAGGCACTTGAACAAACTGTAGCGGGTGAAATATTGGATTAAAACCATTACGTAGCAGAAATCAGTCGATACGGGTGTCAATTTTGGGTAGGGCCTGTATACTAAGGTGTAGCAGTACCGGAGGACCGAAAAATCGCTACGTAGTGGCCGATATGCTACGTACATAGGCGGCTCCACCCTTTGGGATGGGTGGTCAAATGAACACCCTAAAATATTTTTTTTTCCCTGAATTTTACTAGTAGTAATTTTGTTTTATTCAATCACTCAACCTTATATTTTTGAACACCTATCAGTTCACACAATTCCTTATTGACCACCTAATACATTAGCTTAAATAAGGAAGGTACGTAATATTCCTACTTACAGCAAACCAAAACCTTTTGCAAATCCAGCAAAACCCACATCAATCCTACTTTTTTTTTTTTATTATTGTGATGTTGCAACCACCCATGGCAGGGCCATATTAGACTTGCCCAGGGATGAAGCCAGGATTCTAACTAAGAGGTGACACCCAAAATTAATACTGTCCCTCTTTCTGTCCCACAAAGACAATCTAATGTAAAATGACTAGTAATTTATGGATAAAAATCTCAATTAGTTTTTCAATTTTTTGTCAATAAATGTAAGAAATCATGCACGGACGAGGTAAAACAGTGAATCTTCACCAGCTCTGCTACATACCCAGAAAGTTACTCTATGATCTTTTGTGTTTCCATACAAGGTATGTTGTTTTGTGAGGGGTTAGTATGGTCACCTGTCTAGTTTTTGGTATGGTAATTTAAAGTGCTTGGTTTTGACTGGCCAGGCTTTATCAGGATTTGGGTAGTTGTAATTTCTTTCTAACCTATGAACAAGAGTTGCATCTTCTTGATAGGAGTTGAATTCACATTCTCATTGTTCTTAACTACATCTACACAACCGTTACACCAACTGTCTCGGTTGCCAGCTACCATTTTGCTATTTGACTACGGGGGTAATTACGGGGGCTAATTCTTCAGTTCTTTTCATGGATGTTTTTATTTTTTCTGACAAGTCTGTTACTGTATTTTCATGGATGTACTTACTGTTTCTTAAAATATTGGTGTCAACACAGAAAGCTAAAGAAACCTCTCAACTTCATATCTTGACTTCTCATTTTCAAACGAGTGTTGTAGGGCGCCATTGTAGTGTGGCATCCGAGCCTCGTTGATCTCGGTCAGCAACGGCTTGGATTTCATCTTGCCAATAAGCAGCTCGGTTCTATAAAGTACCGAGATGAAATCAGGACCATTGAAAACATATTCGATGATTTGGATGTTGCACTACAGGGGTGCCCTACAACACCGCGGATTCAGGACCAGCTGCAGTTCTTTATAAAACCGAATAGATATTTACAGATAACTTTCTATTTCAATTAGGAATTGAAGTTTGTAAGCCGGTTCGTAAATTCGGTTATTGAAAAGTTGTCTAATCTCGAGACATGTGGAGTATAGTACATGGTTGAAGAGCTTTCGAAACTCTTTGGAACCTGCTTTTATAAAGCATTAAGCTTATGATTTTGCCAAAAGAGAGAAACAAAACAGTACAAGATGATTAGTAAACATGCATACTATTGTAACAATAAGCATTCTAAATCCCAGCAGTATTTGTGATCCACGCCACAAATACGATTAGCATACCGCTATTTTCGTCGCGTAAAATCATCAGTCTTCTTTGATCAAGGAGTCAGAAGCAGAGCAGAGTAGAGGTCTGCACATCAGGATCTCGTGTGTTTTAGGCTTTATTCGATCACTAAGCCCTAAATTTTTGAGCACCTATTAGTTCACACAATTCATTATTGACCACCTAATTCATTAGCTGAAATAAGGTACATAATAGTCCTAATTGCAGCCAACCAAAACCTTTTGCCAACCCATCAAAACCCACATTAATCCTACTTCTTCTTCTTCTTCTTCTTCTTCTTCTTCTTTTAATGTAGGAACCACCCCATGAGAGGGCTACATTGGACCCACTCATGCAATGTAGCTTTACAGAGAAACTAGCGCAACAACCCACCGCCACGGCCCTCCACTTCAATCCCGAGTGCCTCCAACTTCCAGGGAGAATCGAACCTTACCATGCTGCAGGCTCAGATTTGCCCTTACCACTAGGGTAATCGAGGGGTGTGTTATCCATCCATCCTACCCTTGGCAACCTGTCTGGCCCAAATTGAGATCCAGGGGCCATGTAACGCCCCCAAAAGGCTACAGGGTTGTAGCGCGCATCGTGGCTGTCTAACTTAGCAATCAATGGTCTGGCTTTCTTACCGGTAAGAAAGTAACTGTAAATCCAAACAATTGAAAATACTTTGGGACGGCCATGATTGGGGGCTACAGCCCTGTAGCGCTACTGGGCCTCTGGCTCCCCCAAATTGAGCCCCTAGTTCCGAGTCCTATCCATTGCTCGATTTATCTAAACATGATTGTAATTTAGAACTCAGTCCTCTCGATATATATCCCATTTCTCAATATCCCTCCATACTTCAGGCCTTAGCTGAGTTTCCTCAATTAAGTCAGGTGTTAAAAGTCACTTTTAAACTTTATCTTTATTCAAAAAAAATTACGTTTGTTACTTTTGCGTTAAACTTTTGTGACTTATTGGTTATCCTCGACTAGAGGAACTGAAAAAATTAAAAATTATGACTAAAACCTTATTTTTTTGGAAAAATGACCAACTTTTAGCACTTTTTCAACAGATTTTTGTTTCATAAAACCTCACATTTTATGATACTCCAATCTCAACACATAAAATGTAAAAGTGATTTTATGAGATTTTCATAAAATTCTCCTAAAATCTATAAGAAAACCACTACATTTTATCAGTTGGGAAAACAACTCCATTTTATCACCCCTCCATAAAATGTTCATTTTATGAGATTTTCATAAAATGTACCTAAAATCTATTGGAGAACAAGGCCGTATACTAAAAGTTGGTCCTTCCCCCATGTGCCGAAATTTAGGGCTTTGTTAAAGGAATACCACATTAGGGAGGGATATGAATACAAGGATATAAAAAATGAATAAAAAAGAGTGATAGTTGTTTGCACACAAAGACCTCACCCAAAAAGTTCTGGTCACAAAGGAGGATGCATGTTTAGGCTTCATGCATCTCCAACACATGACAAGGGTGGCTTCCAAATAATGAAGATTGATGCTGACCATTCTCGTGGAAGAACATATGACAACAAATTGGCCGCCTCCACATGGATATCACAGAAGTACATCTCCAAGTTAAATGACACACCAAATTGGGATGTGAAGGGAATGAAAAAAGAGGTGAGAAGGGAGTGGATGATCAATGCATCCAGTTACAAAATTTATAGGGCAAAGCTCAAAGCTATAGAAGAAGTTCAAGGGAGGTATGGGCAACAGTATAAGAGGCTGAGGGACTATTGTGGGATGATAATGAAAACAAATCCTGGGAGCAAAGCTATTTTGCAAGTGGAAATGCCTTTCACTAACAGTGTTCTAGTGTTTGAAAGGATGTTTGTAATCTATGGTGCTCAGGTTAAGGGATTCCTAGAAGGATGTAGACCCATTATAGGTTTGGATGCATGTTTCTTGAAGGGACCTTATGGTGGGCAGTTGATACATGCAAGTGGTAGGGATGCAAACAATCAAATGTATCCATTGGCAATGGTTATGGTTGAAGCAGAGAACAAGAGCAGTTAGGAGTGGTTTTTAGATACATTGATATCAGTTATAAGCAGTCCAGAGGAGAAGGGGTGGACATTTATCTTTGACAGGTAAAAGGTATTACTTAGCCCTTTCTTTCTTCATATCATGTGATATAATGTCTTTTGTCTTTCCATTGTAAACTAATTGCATACAATATTTGCAAGGATTGGTAGAGGCATTCAACAAATTGCTCCCAGGAGTTGAACATGGGTACTGCATGAGGCACATGTATGCCAATATTCATAAGTTGTACAAGGGGAAAAAGTACAAGGATCTCATGTGGGGTGCAACATCAGCCTATACTAAGCCTGAATTTGATAGCATTATGGCAGAGTTGAGGAAGTTGAATGAAGAAGCATATAATTGGCTACTGAGAGAGAGAAGCCAGAGCATTGGGCAAGGCATTTGTATAACACTGGGTGCAAATGCAACAAAATGGTGAACAATTTAAGTGAGGGATTCAATACATGGATTAAGGACTTCAGAGGTGAGCCAATCCTTACAATGTTTGAGGGTATTAGAAGGCAATTGATGTGTAGATATCAGGATAGGATCAACTTTGGGAACAAGTTCAAGAATCAAATTTGCCCTAAGATATTCAAGAAGTTGGAAAAGGCTAAGGTACAGGCTAGGGATTCAGAAGTGATATACTCTGGGGGTACTGTGTTTGAGGTGATTGGTATAGGTCAAACTCATGTAGTTGATATAGGGAGCCACATATGCACTTGTAGAGTTTGGGATGTGAATGGAATACCATGCTTGCATGCTTGTGCAGCTATAATGGCTGACAAAAGGAAGCCTGAGGACTTTGTTCACCCATATTCCACACATCCACATCCTTGAAAACATACACTCCCAATAGAATACTTCCAATCCCTAACCAAAGGTTTAGGACAGAAACTACAATGATCATATCATTCATCCTGCATTGAGAAGAGGTGTTGGCAGGCCTAAAAAGGCAAGGAGAAAGGCACCAGAAGAACTTGAAAACCCAGAGGGTTTCAGGAAGCAATATGTCCAACTAAGGTGTAGAAGGTGTGGCCAACTTGGTCACAATGTAAGGACATGCAAAGGAGCACCTGTGGCAAATAGTGGTCGTAGCAGAGGTGGTGGCACAGCTGGTGGGAGAGGTGGACAAGCCAGAGGAGGTGGCAGAACTGGACAGGCCAGAGGTGGTAGAACTGGGCAAGGAAGAGCTGGTGGGAGAGGTCAAGGGATACTTGGTCAAGGAAGAGGTGGTCCAACTGGTGGTAGATTTGCAGGGGGAGGTGGTGGCAGAGGTGGTCCAACTGGTGGTAGATGTGGTCCAACTGGTGGTAGATTTGCAGGGGGAGGTCGTGGAACTGGTGGTGGTAGATTTGCAGGGAGAGGTGGTGGAATTGGTGGTGGAAGATTTGCAGGGAGAGGTGGTGGGAGAGAGAATCACTTTACACCCGCGATATGGTCCGTCACTTGTTCAATTTTGGGCAGCCACAGAAATTGAAGGGCGAACTGTGCTTACAACTCGAAACCAACCTTTTGCTCTCGGTAAAATGGGGAGGTCCACATGGGGGCTTTGTTAGTGTAGGATGAAATCCATGGAGCGTGAATTTTACAGGGATATTGAAGAGAGCGAAGAAGAACTTGGGCTTCCTGGCCATGTGTTCTTTCATAAATTGCATGAATCCGCTCCAGATGTGCAATATTACTCTCTCAAAGAGTATGCACATCATAATGATGCTTCTCATTGCCAAGTGAGAGCATCCTATGCGTTACCAGTGTTCGACATCTCTAGCCTAGACTATGTTATTGTTGGTGTTCTGGAGCTTGTATCTGCCATCAACGCCATTACAGATTGGCATGACAAATCTTTCCTTGACAACCTATATAGTGTTCTTCAGGTTTGTCACTAATTAGCATTTTCGATTTCCTAATAGCATTCATTATTCCTTTCTTCTTGTTTTTCCCTCTTATCATATTTTTTTGGTTGACCATAAAAGAAGACCATAGGTGAATCAGAATGTGAGATACTCCAACATTTTTGTAAAAGCCATTTTTATTGTGATGTATTTTAGAGCATAGTACCAACCAGAAGAACTCTAGAGAAACTGTAATCATATTCAATCATGAAAGTTGGGCAATCTACAACTGTGGAGTACTTCTTTGACCTAGAAATTTGACTAGAAACAGAAGTCAATATGGGTGCGCTCATTCATCTTCTTTTTTTCCAGCAAAACCAGTTACTGAACATAAAATTTTAAGTATAATTAAAGTCAACTTGAACTTCGCACACGATTAGCTAACAAGAGGGGAGAAAAGGGGTATAAAGTAGGGAAATGGACAGAGTTGAAATCCATATACCAATAGGGAGCCTTCTGGGTTAAAGATTAACCAATCCGTTAGTTTAGATATGACAAGTACCCTCCCTAGGCATTTAGGTATTTCAACATAAAGTCACTTACTTGTTTTGTGTTTAGTTGTTTTGCAACCTATTATGCATTGCAGTCAAATAGAGAGCGGTGAGAATTGAAGTAATACATAGAATCATGTCCAAACAAATATATTGGCATTTATTTTAGTTCATAATGTCATGATATCAATGGATGAGAAGTTCACAAGGTGTTGGGCTGACAGATTGGTAGGCTCCTTTTGTTTTGAAAGGCAAAATATATCATAATCACAGAGATTGGTGAGAAACCAATCAAAGGAAATGGGACAAGCCCCCACACCCATGGGTCAAAGAACCTAGATCAAACAATAAGCACCAAGAGACACTCGAAGACCCACAATGGTCAGAAAAAGGCAAAGCCCAAAACAATAAAGCCCTAAAAACCATACAATTGTTGCACCCATAATACCGCCCGCCAGCTTCATCAAGACACCGCAATCGAGAATAGCATCAGCTGCACCCACACATGAACTCCATCGAATCACCAGTCGCCGCACAACCGCCAACTTATCCACCAAAACCAAGGCACAACCTCATCCACAACAAGGTGCAACCACAGCTGCCAGAGAAACGCAGCAACGAACCAGAGCCTACACAACCTTGAACCCCCCCAACCGGGTGCAGATCTACCGCTTCACCGTTAGGCCCAAAACTGGAAACCTCCAACAAGGAAAGCCGGCGTGGAAGACCTCCGAACCAACAAGCCGTTAGGCCAAAGATGACTACACCCAGCAGTACAATGAACCCGGGAAAGGGGGAGGGAGAGGGAACCCAGATCATGATATGGTAGATCAGGGGCAGAGGGAAAGGAGAGGAGCGCCACCGTCAACCACCATCGCGATCTTCCATAGCAACACCTAAAGAAGAAAATGAAAACAAAGAGAAATAGTGCCGCGGGGGGGAGGTAGGCGGCGGCGGGGCCGCCCCCACTCAAAGAAAACCCTAAACGGCTGTCTTTCGTAAAGAGGAGGAGGTGCACTTAATGTGTGTGTGTGTGTGTGTGAGAGAGAGAGAGAGAGAGAGAGAGAGAGAGAGAGAGAGAGAGAGAGATGTAGGCTCCTGTTTGTAGCGACATTGCAACTGCCCGTTTGCCACTCTCTCCTTTAATACTGCATAGCTTTGAAAGCAGTAGGTAACACATAGAGAGAGAAAAAAAAAGGAAAGGAAAGGAAAGAAAGTACTTTGTACATAAACTGGCTTTAAATTGGGAAAACATGACGATAGTACAGAAGGACTTCTTTGTTGCAAATCTGCAGCTGAATGTCAGATTTTTTTCCCCTGTTAACTTGGGCAATTTGTCCAACATCTGGTGACAAAAGCAATTCAAAAGACGAGACTATATCAACAACATTTCTGCTGAGGTAGGGGTCTTCTTTGAGGAATGCGATTTCTGCACTTTGCTGTTCTCTGATCCTGCTTTTACGAAATGAATAAATGTATTTGTATTTTGACTAGAACTTCACTGTTGAAGCCTTACTTTATGTGCTTTATTGATCTCTATGAATTTCATTTAACTGCCCTAGTAGTGACAGTTGGTTTTAGAGTTCTTATTTATTATCGAATGTAGGGAAATTCCACTTAACCTTCTTTTTCCCTCTATTTTAATTCTGTTCTTTTTTTTATTTTTTATTTTTTTTATCTGGGCTGTCTTAATGCTGTTCATTGTGCTTATTTTTGCACTTACCAATTGTCATTCATATAGCAATAGCATTAGCATTCTGGGCTTGATCTATTTTTTCAACAGGAAGGATGATTGGAAGCAAGCAGAAATTTAGTTCTTACTGTCCTGCAGCTAGTGTGAATTCCCAAAGAAAAACGTCCATGATACTTCTTGCATTATGTGATTATCTTGTCATTATAAATTTTCCTCCATTATGGATTTTTTGATATCCGTCTTTCTTGACAAGATTTTATATATTTCAACGTTATTGAGATTCCTTAGTTTATCCTTCCATTCTCCTGTAGGGTGTAGATCTCCTATCTTTTAATGTTTATTGTCACTGTGAAATGAAAGTAACAAATTATAATGCAACACGAAATATACTACTATTTCAGTTTCTTATGCCAAGATTGTATGGAACAAGTTCTCACATGTATTTTTGTAGACACCCCAATTTGATTATCCGTGAATCCTAAGCAGGAGTCCGGGTGTATCCCCAATGATGAAAAATTACTGACGACGTCGTGAAATTTATCTTATTTAAATCAATGCTTTGATGAACTTGGATTCACCATCCGCCAAGAAAAAGACCAACAAACCCACCGAAATCAATCCATTTGGCCCATTATAAAGCCCAACAAATAAGTCCAAGTTCTAGCCCAATAAAAAGCCCAATTTCTGATCCAAAATGTCATTTTACGGACGAAATATCACAAGAACAACCGACATACGCACGCAGGAGCATGGGCCTCCATGCTGTAAATTGTGGAAGTCTGACCTTACGGACGCAAGGTCCAAATTTGCGGACGTAAGGTTAAACCTTGCGGATGCAAGGTTAAGATAACAGACAGATGCTGCAGCTTGGCATGGCTGCCCATCCTCCATTCACTCACCTCCCATCCGATTTCTGGCGGAAAATAACTCTAAGAAGCTTCCATGGTGCCTATAAAAAGGACCTTAAGCCTCTCATTTGAGGAGACAACAAAAATCCTCCAGAAAACCTTGCTAGAAAAACCTTTGTTCTCATTGTTTTTCCCTTGTAAACCACTTTCCCGAACCCAAAATTCCTTTCCGAAAATCAGCCACGAAAATCCCAAAAATATTAGTCCTAAGCCTACTTTCTAAAATTACCCAAAGCCTTGCCTTTAATCCAAGTTTTTCGAAGCTTTAGTTAAATAAAGTACTTTTCGCGGCGAACAGAGTTATACTCGCCGAATTCGTGATTTTGAGGGGAACATCTGGACGTTGATCAAAAGAAGTTCAGTCTTCGTCTATTTTATCTTTTTCGGTAATTTTTCTTTCTATATATCTAGCCTCATGCATCGTTAATTTTATTTATTTATTCCTTGTTCCCTTTCCCGTATTTGTTTAAATCACTTTAAATTCTCTTTTAAAATCCCATAATTATGAGGAGAGACTAATCATTTTGATTAGGCGGGATGGGTGCATTTTTCAAATAAAACCTTCCCATCCTGTAACTTAGCTCCCGAACCAAGATCACTCTGGTTATGACGGACCGGTTGTCTTGAATTTTGTACGTTGAATTCGGTTGCTTGGTTAACCTTAAAATCAAGTGGCGACTCTAACGAACGCGATGTTGTAGTACTTTCAAGGTTTCTCGCGGAGGCCACGGGTGCCCACAATTTTTTACATTGGCAAATCAGAACAAGGACGAGGATAAAGCTCTTACGACTGCCTTCCCTGAACTCTAGTTGGTATTGGAAGCCGTGTATAAAAGTCATAACTTACCTTTGGCTCTGACTTGGGTCCAGTGCAATGATTGTAATGGTGAAATATTGGTAGGCCGGCGCTTATCTGAGGATGGAGAATATCTTGGGGCTTTCAAGGCCAACGATGACCACCTTGTTAATTTTTTGATCACCAGTACTGGATATCACTTGTGGAAGGAGCATGTTGCTAAAATGGTACTTGGAAGTACTAACATGTTATACTGCTCAGACGTAACACAATTCAGCATAGCTGAGTATCCTTTGGTACCCTTTGCACGACAGTGCAAATTAAGTGGTTGGTTCACAATAGGCTTGCGTAGCAGTTACACTGGGGATGTTTACATACTCGAGTTCTTTTTGCCCACAAGTAGCAAAGACAATGAGGATACACTGACCACAATCAGCGCAACATTGGGAACCATGAAGGCAAATTTCAGAACTTTTAAACTTACTTCTGGAGAAGAACTGGGAGAAGAATCATCCATTTTAGTTTTGAATTTTCGAAATGGTAAGAGGCATGACAATGTACAAAAGATCGAAGCTAGTCTTGAGTTCTTAAAGAATGGGGAACTGACATTGCCAGTTATTGGGGTAGACGATGGAATGGATGTTCTAAGTGCAGAACAGAATGAAGGCGACACAACAAAGACGCAACAAAGGAAAAGAAAACAAACTGGTGTTACGGTTGACATTTCTTTAGATGATATCATACGATTTTCAGCATTGAGTCGCAACGATGCTCCAGGGGGACTCAAAGGTATTTGGACACACCCAAAAATTAGACCGTAACAGTCTTGATTGTTATTTTCAATATGACAGTTTCCTCTCATGGATAAATTGTTGAGCTTTTGCTTTTAGAGAGCAGAAAGTTGTTTGTGTTAGCTAAATTTAGTTATTGCAGTCGGTGAATCAACATTAAGGCGTGTCTGCGACGAACATGATATCCATCGGTGGCCTCCTCGAGACATAAACAAGGTTAGTCACTTTCACTATGCAAATACATTAATTAGCTTTAATTCTAGTTCAGAGACATTATTCAAGCACAGTTTCAGCTTCCTTTCACGGCCCTTGAATATTGAACAGCAGGAAGGAACCTCAGAATTGAGTCATTTGACTTGGGATATGCCCTCTAATCAACCACAAGATCCAGCATTCCAGGAAATGGAAACAGTGACAATAAAGACAAAATACTTAAAGTATACAATCAAGTTTTCTCTTTGTATGTTGTCGGGAATTCAAGAATTGAAGCGGCAAGTTGCTAAGAGCTGTGCGCAGGGGTTGGAAATAATTTTTTCCATTATGAAGACGAGGACGACGATTTAGTTAAAATAGGCTGCGATGAAGACTTGCATGATTGTATAAGCTTTTCTAAAGTTCAGGGCAAAAACCCAGTACCAATTGTGATACTGTCTCCTCCAGAATGGGGCCAATGATATTTGTAAACGCACAATTTGTATTTTTTTTTTTGTATATTACTTGTCACATATCTGATCAAAAGAAAGAGCACTTGGGAAATAAACACATCCATAGCAAGATGGGATGATTCAAGGGCTAGTTAGGAGCATGACAGATAAACGAGCCAACGCGTTGAGTAATTGATTTGTTCAAAATAGGTTTGAAATTTTAATGTTCAAATTTAGTTGTTCAAGAGCGAGTCGCTCTCAAATAAGCTTTAATCAGGCCGATCTCAAGAAGCTTAAATTTTCTATATGTCAAACCCAATAAGCTGAGTTGTAATATGTTGGAGCTTGTTTAAAAACTTAACGACCTTCAAAAAAAAATGTTCAAACTTAGATGGGTCTTTAGGAGACTCTGTTTTTGAAATTTTTGCGTTTTGCATTTTGTTTTTTTGTCTTTTTGGATTATGGCCAAAATGTATTATTGATTATGCAAAGTTTTTGGAAGATATGCGCAAAGGACATTTCAAAATCCGATAAAGGCCATTTCGAAATCCGATTCAGCCAAGTTTTTACGATATTGTTTTAATTAATAGACACAACAAAATCAGCGGTCTCAATCATCTTGATTGTGTCGCGGTCACGTAGCCATCGTACATTCAACTACAACACGAGATTTAGTTTGCATCCCGATCAAGGACCTTTCCAAACCTGATTCAACCAAATTTTAAATTGGAGACTCTTCCTTCTTTTTTCTAGTGTATTCCTCTTATTAAAGGTGTCCATGAGGAACACCACCAGAGTGCGATGCATTGTACACAACCCTCATAAGTTCTGGAACGTCAGGAGTCGTCCTATCCCCCAGACGTTCCAGCCTCGAATCACCATTTGGCCTGTGGCTGTTTAGGGCCAGCCACCACAGCTCGTACCTCACCAATCCGAACTAAGCCAGTGCTTTGAGAAAGTTCTATGGATGCTTGGAATGCAGCAGATTGATCCACCCCCCTTTGTTAGAATTTGAAGGTCTAAGAATCAACCACCCTTCTCGGCAACAATTCTCAAAACTTAACAATTCCCATGAATAATTCCCCAGAACAACGAAAAATTTCGCATTACAATAGAAGATTACATTGTTTGATTGCAGAGGAGACTAAAAATTCAGAATTGCACATATTACACAAGTTGTTCCCAGTTCCAAGTACTCCTCCACGAAGTTCAGTTCCAATGCAATAACAAGCATCATGTTGGTGTACCGACAATGGTGAATCTCTAAACGGAGTGAGCTAAGATAGGTCACCCCTCCTACCTGAAAGACCAAGTCATTCCCAATCTAATTTTATGCAGACCCCAAAAAAATGCAAGTACTTCTTTTGGATTGATCCATCTAGTAAAGAAAAGGAGTTGGAGGATGAAAACAAGTTCCTTCAAAAGGAGAACCAACACTTGTTATTCAAGCAGGAAGAGATGGAAAATATGAACAGAAGCTTGACCAAAGAGAACAAGAAACTGAAAAGAAAACTTGATGCAGTTGGAGGAAAAATGCTGACTTACAACGTCTTGGGTTTTATCTTGTCTGTTGTTTGCATGTACTTATGGATGTCAAGTAGCAATGTAACAACCACAAACATGAAATACCTCCCATGAATGTAATGGATGATGGTTTATGTAATCTGCAGTTTTTCCTAGCAATATATGGCAACATTTTCTAGTCTCAATTAATGGCAAAACAACATCAAAATACAGTCTAGCTAAGACCAATATTCATTCCAGAAAAACAAGTACCTGCTTTGTACAAACCATTACAGTTTTCTGGAATCTACTACAAAAGGCAACCATTACAAGTCAAAAGCAACCATTACAGATTCAAATATGAACAGAAGCCACTATAACAGCTTTCACAAAAACATAAGTTGTCCTAAAACCGATTACGTAGAAGACCCTTGGGTACCACTTGGGTCAGTAAGCTTCTTTCCAAACCATTGGACAATTGTCACAGTAGATGCACTCCCTTGGGTATTCCCCTGTGACCAAATCAACCATTTTCTAATAAGCTATGTGATTCTATATTATAAATATGCATGTAACATATTAATGGATGAGATTATGACGTGTTACCCGAGAAGTACTACCTCTGCCATGGCAAATAGTAAAATAGAATAGTAGAATAGAGTTGTTGATGTTCTTTCAACTAACCTTGTAGTTAACACTCCCTAAGAATCTCCTCCCAGGGTTTGCTATGGATCTTGATGTGTGAATGGGTGCTAGCAGTCCACAATGACAAGTGGGGTAGTCCACTTTGGCTGTGCTTGAACCAATGGAATCATCCATGGAAGCCATTGAAGATCTAGGAGCAGGAGTGGAGGAGAGCAGGAGAGAGGAGTGAAGACCTGGGAGAGAGAGAGAGAAGGAGAAAGAAAGAGTGAAGATCTGGGAGAGAGAGAGAGCAGGAGTGGAGGAGAATAGAGAAGATAGACCCAAAATCTGGTACCAAGCCGTCTGATATAGAAGCAAAAGTGGAGGGAAATTTCCTTCCAAAATGAGAGGGTATTTATGTCTCAAAATATGTTGTAATCCATTTTCTGTTAAGGAAATGGACGGAAATGACGCGGAGGGGGTGTCCCTGCTAACGGTTCATAGATGAAGGGGTGTGAGTGCTTCTTTTGATAGATGAGGGGGTGTCTCTGCAAAACGGTGATAGATGAGGGGGTGTTTTTGCTATTTACCCAAAAATATTGTACTCTTCGGTTCATTTACTTGAAGACCTTAGATTGATTCCATAATGGATCTGTATTCTATCGATAAAAGGAGGATAGGTAAGATGACTTTAGAGAGACTTAAAGGAGTTCTGAATTATCTCATCTCAAAATTCTCATGAGTTTAAACAGAGCTCTATGATCTAATTAAGTGCTTTGAGTATTTTTTTGTTCTTTATACCTTTACCCTCCCTCCTGAGTGTTAGTTTATTTTCAAATTCTTCCATTGTATGTACTTATTGCTTAATTCGCAAAGATTCTCCTAATTTAGTCTAATTCTACACGATTTTCGAGATTTCAGAGAACATCGTTGTTGTTCTATATGTAGATAAATAATTAAAATTTGAACAGTTTTTTTTTGTTGTTGGTGGATATTGTAATTGGATAACCTTACAATACGTTTATTTTTAGGTATTACATATATTGATCTCTGTGGGGGTTACTTCCATTCCAAATCCTGACTCCGTCCTTGCCGTGACTTATTTTGGAAAAAATAAGGCCTCTAGAAAACTCCCAACCATCTACCTTGTTTATATAATTGTATGCTAAAAATCACAAAAGAGTGGAGTGTACTTATTCTTTTTTTTTTTTTAGTCTACTTAACTCAGTGTAATTGTTCAGAAAAAGAAGAGGAAAGAAATGAATAAAATTCAGTGTAACTGTTCATTTTCGGCAAAAGAATTTGACCCAACAGTATGTCATCACAGTGAAATTATATGTCAGGAGAAAGGATCCAAGGTGTTAATAATTATTTTTACTATACTTCTTTCCCCAAGCTTGCAGTAGATTAGAATAAGGGAAATGATAATGCTAAAACCACTTTTATTTGTGCCAAAACTGTAGTGCATAAAAGGTTGTACCTTGCACATGGTACAAGATTTTTAAGCACTACAATTTTGGCACAAACAAAAACGGTTTTGGCACAAACAAAAACGGTTTTGGCATTAACACCACCCTAGAATAATTTCAATGAATAGATATATTATATTGAAAATTAGTAACTGTAGGACAATCTAATTATATATATGTTTAGATAAAAATATGCCTACCCAATCAACCTCCCTTGGGTCTTCGTCACTGTGGATAAATTGTTCATTTTCCACCCCAGCTTAGGTGCTAATCTAAGTTTTCCAACAACAATGATTTCAGACATAATAATAATAATAATAATAATAATAAAAAATAAATAAATAAATAAATAAATAAATAAAATTTTCACCGGGTAAAAGAAAAATTGTGCATTTCGCACCCCCACCTTTGAGGATCTTTAATGTGAATCCTTATTTGGCCCCCGATGTGATGTTAAATGACATCCAATACGATTTTTTTATCCACCATGCAAAAAATCTAAGTAGGACAAATATTGGTATGTAAGTACTAGAACAAAACGAAGTGCAAAAGTATATGTTTTTTTAATAACCGGATGTCCGAGCCAGCTTACGCATCTCGATTAATTTTGGGGCTTTGGAAATAATAACCGGGCATAATCTCTAGTGGCCCAAGAGTTTACTATATGGATCGAACCTGAGAATTTAGGTACGAGGTGAAAATCTCTAAATCTTGTAAAAGCATATGTTGCTCCATTAAACTTAAATTTCACTTGTTAATAAGTCGTGTGAATGGAGCAAATGGGAGGAAAGTTATATAAGAATTTGAATATTTCCTTCTCTCTTTTGTAGAACCAAACAAAGGATGGGAATTTTTTTAAATTTTCTCTCCCTTTCTCTTCCTTTCCCTAAGAACCAAACATAGCCTAAATGAATGACCAAAGTCAAACTGACGATTTATTAGAGCATTCGCATCAGTCTCTTTAAATTTTGGACCAAATTACACCTTAAAAAGTCACTTTATTACTTAAATCACCATATTTCAAATCAAAAAATGAAGTGGTTTCATGTATCGTTTTTCGAATTTTTTCGCACCAAATTAAAGTACTTGAGGAGTTCTTTAATTTGGTGCAAAAAAAAATTGAAAAACGATACACGGAACCACTTCATTTTTTGATTTGAAATATGTTGATTTTAGCAACTGGGTGCTAAAATCTTTTGAAAAACTGGGCCTTAAGCTAGTCACTTTTATAATGCCTACTGCATCAGACTCTCTATTCTAACTATGTCCTATAAATATCTCCTTATTTTTTTAATATAATATTGAAATGTTACAAAGTGGGCCAGAGTAATTGGATGCAAAGCCAAAGCAAGGATGCAAGGAAATTGGTAAAATAATCTGGGGCGAGTGAACAACGCCTCTTTGGAAGAAAACAGGGACTGTAGCTCAGGTTAATTCTCAAGTGGAATAGGCGAGGCTGGTAAAGCATGGTTTCAAGGGTTTTGCTCTTCAATTTAACGTAGAAGAGAGAGTAAAGAGAGAGATGTGGATGCTCTTACTTGTGTCAAATATGATGCGATGAAGTCTTCCAACTATATTAAATTAATTTGATTTTTTATGATGAATAATTATATCAAAACCTACAAAATGAATTACTCAGTTCATTAAACAATACTTCCCTATCCCGAATTTCATGTCTATTTACATGCATGCATGCCATTTTTCAATTACATGCATCTTTCAATCGATAATTTTTTCACAATTTTGAAAACTTTATGTAGTAGAATTTATCGAGAACTATTAGACGAGATCTATATTGAATATACATAATATTATAATATTATAATTTAAAAATATATATACTCTCTCCTTCCCAATTTGTGCTTTTTTAAAATTCTTATAATTTTCAATCTATAATGTATTTTATATGCAATATGGATCTTATTTGATTGATCATAATTAGTTCTATAAGACAAATTTTTTAAAAACTTTAAAAACACTACACAAATAGAAAGTTATAAACGTTTAAAAATGACATGGATATTTGTAGTCAGCAACCAAATTAGGACAAAAAGAATAATTTTTTTAAGTATCGTGAATAATAAACATAGACAAGAAATTCAGGACGGATGGAGTATTTCAGGAACCCTCATTTTCACTGCAAATCACACGGGAGATCTTCCCATTAAAAAACCTTATATACTCCTATGACAAAGAAACCGAAACTGGAAGAAAGCATTAAAAAAAACCAGGAAAAAGTACGAGAGACAGAGACAACGAAAACTGGAAGAAAGTAAAAACTTAGACATTATGAGTTCGAAATTTGACAATTTTTTTGATCTAGGTTGTAAGAGAGAAATTTTTTGTGAATACCCTATTCCCGGCATAGTTTGTGTATAATATACCTATGACTGGATCAGGAAGAAAAATAATTGAAGTGTGTATAAACTAAAATAATTGAAGTGTATATAAACTCGGACCTTGGGGGGTGCTGTGCATGGGATGCACAACACCGTGCTGTGCAGCCATGGAGCGGCGGCTTTGGCCTCGTTCCGATGATCGGAGAAGTTCACTGCGTAGAGTTCGTCGAGTATTACAAGTGTACTAAAAATATACTCGATCGGATATCTTTAAGTGCCTCATCGGAACACAAATAACTTAAAAAGAAATGGAACACAAATGGATACAAACACGGGATCAAAACCACTTTTTAAGTTATTCGATCAATTTGATTTTTGGCACACTTGTAATACTCGACAAGCTCTACGCGGCGAACGTCTCTGATTGTCGGAAAGATGCCGGCGCGACCGCGCCATGAGGCTGCACAGCACGGTGCTGTGCATTGGGGTGCACAGCACCCCCTGGTTCCATATAAACTAGCCCGCATATGCGCCGAGGAAAAGAAGGAGAGAGAGTGAGAGAAAAAGCACCTTCCCTCCACTTCCACTTCCACTTCCAGTTCACTCTTCCACTGTCAACTTTTCTTTACTAGCGTCAAGCCAAAACCCATCAATCTCTCTCTCTCACACACACACACACTGCAGATGGATCGTCTGTTATTCTTTGCCTCCAACCTCACTCTTCTCCTCTCCTTCTCTTTCCTCTCAGGTGAAAAAAAAATCCCACAAAAATTAAACCCCCAATCACTTCAATTTCTTCTTCACGAATCCTCATTTCGATCACTGACAACTTTCCCTTTTTGATCCGCAGGGGTAGTAGAATCAACAACGTTCAAGCTCGTCAACAACTGTCGGCACACGATATGGCCCGGGATACTAACGGGCGCCGACAGGACGGTGCTCACCCCAACTGGGTTCACCCTATTAAGCGGCAAATCAAAAACCCTAATCGCGCCCAAGGCCTGGTCGGGCCGGTTGTGGGCCCGCACCCTCTGCTCACGCGACACGTCTGGTAAATTCTCCTGCGCCACCGCCGACTGCGGCTCCGGCCAGGTCCAATGCGCCGGCGCCGGCGCTATACCTCCCGCGACCCTAGCTGAATTCACGCTTAATGGAGACCAAGGGCTGGATTTCTACGACGTGAGCTTGGTCGATGGGTATAATCTCCCGATGCTGGTGGTGCCGAGGGGAGGTAATCTTCTACTACTACTTCTGTTCTTTGTAAATAAAGTTTAACATGTTGCTAGGCTGACTTTAATTGTGGGCCCTCCATAATATATATTTAGGGTCGGAACTGTTTAATTTATCGGGAATGTTGAGTAGATCACTTGTGTATCAAATTAATTGGATATTGGTAGCCATATGGTTGGATACCATTTATTTTATGAAAATGAATGGCCAATATTATTTAAAGAATAAATTGTAACACAAATTGGTTTCAATTGTGTGTGTACCGATCTCTGATGATTTCAATTGTGTGTGTACCGATCTCTGATGATTGTAATTTTTTGTATCCATAACGTGCTCAACATTCCTGAAAAAAGGAACGATTTAGATCTCAAAAGGAGATTTCAGAGGCCACAATTGAGGTCACAACGGGCACCCCAGTCTAAAGAAAACAATTTAAACATTATGATAATAATCAATTTCTTTTATTTTTGTTATGGCTAGTATTGGTTAGGCTACGAGAGAAGTCCAATAAGTAAAAAGTCATAATGATAATGCTAAAATATTGTATAACTTGTGATGACTCTCCCCTAAAAAGATGTTAAACAATTCTTTGGGTGTTACGTTTTGTTTTAGTCTTTTTTTAATTATTTTGTTTTAAATACAGAAATTAGCAGTAGTTGGGCTGGATGTTGATCAGTCATTCAACTCCATAACAAAGAATACCAAAACTGTGCAACTATCCATATGCAACAGGATATGGATTCATCTCGTCAAGAAAGAATTGTTAATAATTTAAAAAAATTAACACAAAACTAATATAGGGATTTTTTTTTAATAAAGACAAAAATAATTCAAAAGTATTAAGCCAAAACACCCCTTAGTATGTACTACTAATCTTTTAATGGTAAAGTAATGAAAGGATTATAAAAATTTTATTTTTCGTTAAAATGATCCGACAGGTACAAGCGGGGGATGCAGCCCCACGGGGTGTTTGGTGGACTTGAATGTCGGGTGTCCGAAGGCACTGAAGGTGGCGCTTGGGAATACGAGTGAGGGTGTGGCGTGTAAGAGTGCGTGTGAGGCGTTTGGGAACCCGGAGTATTGTTGCAGTGAAGGGTTTGCTACGCCGGACACGTGTCAGCCGTCGGCGTTCTCGTTGTTTTTCAAGCACGCCTGCCCTAGGTCGTATAGCTATGCTTATGATGATAAGACAAGTACCTTCACCTGCACCGGCGCCGACTATATGATCATCTTCTGTCCGGCGCCGTACACCAGGTAAAATTACTTCTATAACCCTTCGATAATCTTGTTTCCGTAAGTGGTGTTGTTTTTGTAGAAAGGTGACAGATTGTGTCTCTTGTGGGTGAAATCATTTGAGAAAAATTAATCATTAATAAATTATGAGAAACTTGTGGTTGGAGATATGCCCAACCCCATTTAAAAAGATAAAACCTATACGTAATCTCCAATTTGTTTTGTTGTAATGTTATTAAAAAGGTATACTCTACAATACATGGTGTTAAAACTTAGAATCATAGTATTTGACAATTTGTTGTGATGGTAAGTTACTTTTCAGTGTACATTATTAGCAAGTCCAACAGTTGATACTATAATGGCATTGTGAAAGCCATTTTTTTTTATCTTGCTACACTGTCAAACACCCAATAAAGTCTAAAATTAGCAATGTTCTTGCACCGATTTGTTGTCATTTTGGCACAATCTCAAATGCAGACCTTTGGATAAAACCCGTACTATTTTTCGATGCAAACCAAATGGTTTGGATGATATGGCAAGTTTGGCAATTGCCTAATTGACTAGGAATGATATTGCTAAAATTTCACACTGAATTTGGCACAAGGGTGAGGGTGGAGAGGTTTTGCCATTCTTGATGCCAAAATTTGGCTTTGGCATGTGATTTTGCACAAAGGTGGACTTGCTCTAACAATGCAGTGGTACGTGATATTACAAATGCTGTTATGTTATATCCTAATGTAATTTAAGGAGTAAATTTTATTATTTGAAGCATAGAGTTGATGGTGATAAATCCAAAGTGTATGTGTCATACAGGGTTATTCAGTACATATTTGTAACTAGGAGAGTCTACACCAAATACAAGCCTGTTATAAGCAAAGTTATGAGGTTTCCGAAATGTTGTGCACTGTTATGTTGTAATTATGAATTGGTTTACCATTAGAAAATCTTAGTCATGATAGTGTATGCACTGTATGGTTATTGTATGTTCGTTTTAGGAGCCTTTGTAGTGAGAAATATTGTGAGATTTTGTGGAATACGTGTTGTGATCTTTTGTGGTATGATTTGCACCCTTTCAGGGGTGTTTATTGTGGCCTTTCTGTTATAGCTATGATGCTTATCATGAATGGTGGCTAGGGGCTGATAGATAGGGTATCACAAATGTCAAGCTTTCTTTGGGAGGCGACAACTGTGATGTTGACGCTTCAAAACAACCCTAAGGCACTCCAACTTGTTCTCCCAATTGCCAAGGCCTGAAGGCCTTTTGGAGAGGCAACAAGAACTTTCATAATAATCTTGTTAAGACTGTTACACAGAGCAATTAGGCAGATATGTGTCAGGAATTTTTTTTCGCTTGCAAAATTTCTTTTGGGGAACGTAAGAAACCTTTTTTTTCTTCGTGTTACCACTATTAGTTGGAGCAGGATAAATAAAATTGATGGCCTTATTCCCCTCCCTTGTGTGTATGAGACTAATAATTGTTGGCAAGATAAGGCCTACTTACCCGGATATGGTTTTCATGCACTAATTGATACGCATCCCCATATATTGCCTGCCCCTGTCATTTTCCAGACCTTCTTTTGCCAAAAAGTTTGGTCCCTTGCTGGTCCTGCTAGTATGCTTCTGTACAGTTCTGCTTTGATTCCCCAATTTCCTTATCGTGAGAGTATCACGCAATATTGCCTTTTCCCCTGTGATGTGCTTTATAAGGTTATTGTGGAAGTTCTTGTTAATCATCTTAAATCACATCTAAACTGCATAGTCTGCATTGTCAGAGACTCAGACCATACCAGGCAAATTTTTATTTCCTCCTGTGGTACGACAGAGAATATTCTGGTTTTGATGAAATTCTCCTTTGATAGGAGCCTTCTTTCTATGCAAGAGATGGTGCATACCATCAAAATATCCATTTGTTGGATGACTACTAAGCTTGATCTAGAAAAATGTTATGACCATGTCAACTGGATATTTTTTATGAGACCCTGCACTTTCTTGATTTCCCTATTAAGATCATTAACCCTGTTATGTTTCCTACTTCCTCCCCCTCTTTCTCCCTTTTGTGGAATGGGGAAATGCTCCCCTCCTTCAAACGTGTCTGGTCTTATTTTTGGGGATCCCTGCGCTTGCTTGCATTGTTCCAGTTTGAGTTCTGCTTGTGTTCATTGTAAGGATTGGGCGCCGACCCTAACTTTCACATTGGATGATGCAGGGAATTGTGTATGGAATGATCAAAGGAACAACAATCCACAAGAAGGACAATTGACAAATAGAGAAAATCTTCTCTATAACTATGGTAGAACTTGCTGATCAAAAAACAAAACAAAACAAAACAAAAATATGGTAGAACTCAGTCAAAAGACTTTAAACTGATTAGTCAACAAATTAGAAATGAAAAACGTAAATGAAGCCTGAAATTAAGAAAAATTGCAAAACCAACTTCAGCTCAACCTTGTAATCTAGAATGACAAAGAACTATTCCTGTACAAACATCCAGACTGAATGGCGATTATCTTGACTAAGATTTTAATGAAGTGAACTTTCCTAAATTTGTAAAATTTTGTATCTGGAAGCCTAAACGATGGGAGTTGATGAAGTTCAGCCAGACTTTTCTTAATAGGTTTATGTAGGTGTTTTACTCAACTTGTATACTTGTGCTTATGCTTATGCGTATGCATGTAGAGAAAATGAGAACTTCGTGTTGATTGGCATAACGTTCATGAGTTGGACCCATGAATTTATTTGAATTCAGATGTCTCAGTAACAGATATCTTAAATGAGACCTAGATATTGGTGGTGCAAATGATCAGTCGATACAACTTGGTGATAATTGATGTTGATTTTTATTTTAATTGAGAGAAGGAGGTGTAGTAAGCTGACCATGGTTTTATGTTTTATGACCATGGTTAAATGAGACCTATGATAATATGTTTACCTCGAAGGATTGGCTTTATCTGCATGGTTACCAGATTTCCCACTATCTGAGCTAACCTGTTCAACCGTTAGCATCAAATTCGTCTTTCAAACAGGGGTGAAACACTAGCTATACCTCATTTTCGCCAATTTGTAAGACTGTTGTGATGCTTGTTCTGTTTTGTTCTCTGTAAACTGGTTTCAGTGGTTTGTAGTCGAGATATTCTCTTGTCATTCATATTTAGTTCCTATTGAGCTAATGGAAGGATATTTGTGAGCCATCTACGCAGCACACAAATTGTAATTTTTTGTGCTATTGGATAAGTTTGGGATGTTTTTCCAATTCAAATTGAAGGCTGGTTTTGAATTTATCAATAAACTCAAATGGGTCTTCAAAAAGCTTTTTCCAATTAAGAAGTGATGGTATTGAATTTTTAGTCTTGTTGAGTTTTAAAAAAAATATAAGAACACCACCACCTTGTGTTTGCCTTCTTTTCTTCCATCGGTTCTAAGCATATTGTTAAAAATGACTACTACATATCTCATGAATGAAACACAGGAGACTGTTTTGAGTTGTAGAATAGAAGTCTCTTCTAATTTTTCTTGTAATGGTGCAGTGAAAAATTGCTGGGAGCACGAAGAGAAGCTGCCGAGCTGCCCCTAGTGAACAAAACCACAATGTATGGTGGACGCGCAAGTGGAGGTTCATCCTCAGGTTTAGTTCCGGTCCAAATTATCTCATGTGCTATAGCTATCATAGCAGCAATTTTGATGATTTGGCCATGCTCATGACCAACCTTGCTGGACACATTCAACACTCTCATGTGGGGTATCGTATTCTAAACCCCATTGCTGCGCGGGCCTTTCAATTCACGTCCTTGCAACTTGGTTCAGAGAAGGGGTTGTACATTTCGTTGGATCCCATGAAAGCACCATATAGTCTTGTACATAGGTAACTGTATGTTCTTTTATAGTTTCCACTATTTCAGATGTTCTGTGTTGGACTCCCATTCCTTGAATGCCTGAACGGAGGAAAGTTAAAATTAGGACGAATATTGAATTTTTTTTTTTTTTTGGGTCATAATTGAATTGCAGAAGCTCTGATTCTTCCTCTTGCAATGCACAACTTGAATAGTGAGGCCAGATATCCTTGTTGGTCTCAAGGCAGATGCATTTAAGTTTGAGCTTATCCTTGCGACGATTTTGATGATTTGAGAAAGCCATTTTGTTTATAACTTTGACAAGGCTGAACGTTTTCCCATCTTGGTGTTTAGTTTAATGTTTGTAATATGTTCTTCGGATTGTACACATTTTTGTAATAGCTCTATGCAAGTATCTTTGCCATACTTATGATCAGTTTATCCAAGGTGATTTTCATTATATGTTGCTTGATGACCCTTCTTGCTTTGAATTCTAGTTTCTTGTTAAGAAGCAGACGGTATGTTATGCATTTGTGGTGAATTTTTCATGGCCATGTTGCTGGGGAATTACATGATTTATGCAAGCGTCAGTTGCTCGCGTTCGCGCTCCCAGTCACGCACACAGGTGCATTGCGCATTACGGAACTTTGGTTTGGACCATGGTCCTTCTGTACAAGTATTGATTTTCCTCGTATTAATTGCGTCAAAGTATCTCAGTACGTCAAGAAATCGGGACATCGAACACTCGAAAGTCGAATTCTTTCCTTTTCAATTCAAAGTTGAAATAGCATAAGTGACGACCGAAACTCTTCCTTTCTGAGACGAGCAATATCTCGTTTTGCCTTGCCTGGTCATGATACCGATAACATGACAGGCCAAGAGTACCTATAATCACATGAAAACCATGAAAGCCAGTTGCTAAGTAAATGGAAAACCATAAACACTATCCGAAAACCATGAAAGCCAGTTGCTAAGTAAAAGGTAGAACCATAAACACCATCCGAAATAGTGCAGCGTAAACTGCTCGTTTTGAGGGATGAGATTCCAGGGCTAGGCACAGCCTGCATAGTGCATACAGGAAGCTCACTCCGGACTGAGCTTTCTTGGAGAGGTTGCTTCCCTGCTCATCGAGTAGTTGCGAGCTTTAGCGTTGGAGCTCTTCAAAGAGCGTTAGAAAGCGTCAGATGCCAAAACAGTTAAAAGAGTGTATTGTAATGACTTGGAAGAAGAAACTGTTTATTGAATCAAAGAATAGACAGAGAACAAGGAGCAAGTTCTTGATACAAGCTACTCTCTCTCTCTCTACCTCACCAGAAATGAATTACACGTAAAAATCGGTCCCCTCTATCTCATACCCCCTTTGCTATTTAAAGGGGATAACTGCTACTTAACGGAATACAACAGAAAGGTAACAGAAGTTATAACAGAAAGTAACGGAGTTACAAGTGTAACAGATTTACAACTGAAATACAACTGCAATCATAACATTCTCCACCCCTTGAAAACAGCCTTGTCCTCAAGGCTGGAAATGGGGGTATTTGTTGAGAAGCTCTTTATAATCCACCCAAGTGGCATCCTCTGGAAAGGAATCAGACCCTTTGGACCAGCCACCGCACTACCGCATGGTTGTTCTTCTTGACTGGGCGCCTATCCAAAAGCGCAACAGTTCGGCTTGGAAAGTGCCATCTTGTGCCACAGGGGGTAGGGTAGGTTGTGCCACCACATGTTGACTTGACTTCTTTTCAACAAGGACACATGGAAGACGGGGTGGATTCGGCTGCCTCGGGTAATTGTAGTCTATAAGCAATCGCACCAATCCTTTCTATCACTTGAAATGGGCCATAGAATCGAGGAGCAAGCTTCATATTTCGTGTGGAGAGCCACGGTTGTTTGTTTGTAGGGTCAGTAACCTTAGGTAAACCCAGTCAAAAAGCTCAAACTCTCTCTCGATCTTTGAGCATTGGCATAATGTGCCATCCTATTCGAGCTTCTTGCTGCAAATTATCCCTTAGCATGGCAATAATTCAGCCCTCTCATAACCCCGAGTCATTCACAGCGGCTACGGGGGAAGGTACGGTGGTAGAAAAGGTATGGTCGGGTGGATCTTGGCCATATACGGCATAGTAGGGAGTGGTTTTATGGCGAGAATGGTAAGAGGTGTTGTACCACCATTCTCGCTAGGGATAGCCACTTAGCCCAATGCTTGGGGTAATCACCTGTCATGCACCTCGGATAAAGCATTTATTCAAGATTTAATACGCCCATCGGTTTGTGGGTGGTAAGTCGTGCTTAAGCATAACTTGCAACCTTGCAAGGTGAAGAGTTCATGCCAAAAATGACTAGTAAATATAGCATCCCTATCTCGATACTATAGTAGAAGGCAACCCATGCAACTTATAAATTTGATCAAAGAAGACTTGAGCAACATCTTTATTTGAGTATGGGTGTGATAAAGCCATGAAATGCCCATACTTACTTAGTCTATCTACCACCACAAAAATAATGATTTACCTTGTGACTTGGGTAGTCCTTCAACGAAATCCATTGAGATGTCGACCAAACTCTAGTTGGAATGGGTAATGGTCAGAATAACCCCGGATATTTGTGAGTTTCGCTCTTAAACCTCTCGGCGAGATATCACACTCGAGATAAATGTTGCAACATCCTTCTTGAGTCCCTTCCAATAAAAGACCCTTTTTAGTCTTCTTGTAGTCTTATCAATGCCAGTGTCCCCAACCTGCAGAGCAAAGTGCAAGTCCTGAATAATTTGTTGCCTTAGAGTAGGTATGTTACCAATCACCAATTTTCCCTTGAAAGTGAGTAAGCCATGTTTAAAAGCCCTATGAGAGTTGGGATCATGGATTAGATCTGTGATATTTTGTTGCGAAGTGGATCGAATTCCAACTTTGTTTGATGTCCCCCAACCAACTAGATGAAACTTGAGATATGGCATGAAGGGTAACAGGATCTCGAGTTATTTGCAAGAACAACTTTTCTCGGATAATGCATCACCACCTTGTTTTCCTTTCCACATTTGTAAGCTATCTCATAATCATATCCCATTAGCTTAGTGATCCATTTTTGTTGGAAAGGGGTTCCCACCCTTTGTTCCAACAAGTATTTTAGGCTTTGATGGTCTGTCTTTATGAAGAATTTCGCCCATGAGATAAGGTCTCCATTTCAAAAGCGCCAACACTACTGACCATCAATTCTTTTTCATAGGTTGACAAGGCTTGTTCTCTCACAGATAACCCCTTGCTCCAAAAGGCTATTGGATGGCCTTCTTGCATTAGAAACAGCTCCCGGACCTTTCCCTGAAGCATCTGATTCAATCACAAAATCTTTGGTATAATTTGGCAAGGCTAAAACTGGTATAGTAGTCATGGCGGTCTTGAGTTGCTCAAAAGCTAAGGTAGCTTCTTGTGTCCAGTGGAAGGAATCCTTTCTTAACAAGCTGATTAAGTGGGGTCTGATTTTTCCATAGTCCGGACAAACCTCCTGTAGTACCCTGTAAGTCCAAGGAAACCCCTCATTATTGTCAATGTAGTGGGTTTAGGCCAACTGTCATAGCTTGAATCTTGGTGGGTTGGTACCGCACCCCTTCCTCCGAGACCAAATGGCCCAAATACTCCACCCTTTTTGTCCAAAGACACACTTAGACCTCTTTGCAAACAGTGGTTTGACCTCAATAATTGCAGAGTGGTTTGTAAATGTTGCAAGTGGTCCAACCATGTTGTACTATAAACCAATATATCATCAAAAAAAACAAGGATAAAGTGCCCGAGGTGTGGCCTAAAGATTTCATTCATCGACTTTGGAATGTTGAGGGCGCATTGGTCGCCCCAAACGGCATAACAAGAAATTCATAATGGCCATCGTGGGTTCTAAAAGTGTTTTGTCACTGGAGGAGAGACTCTAATTTGGTGATATCCAGATCTGAGGTCTAATTTAGAGAAGTACTTAGCACCCCATAACTCATCTAACAACTCGTCTATGGCAGGTATTGGGAATTTATCTTTAATGGTGGCCTTGTTTAATGCCCTATAGTCAATACACATTCTCCAACTACCATCCTTCTTTTTGACCAAGAGTACAGGAGAGGAATAGGGACTGACACTTGCCTTAATAATACCAGATGTCAACATATCTTGCACTTGTTTCTCTATTTGACTTTACGGAAATAGGCATACTTGTAAGGTCTCACATTTGTGGGCTCTGTTCTCGATTTCAAGGGGATGCAGTGGTCATGAGACACGGTGGGTGGTAAGCCTTTGGGTTCCTTGAATACATCTGTATAAGCCTCCAACAATCCCTCCATTAAGTTGCAACTCCTCTTCTATCTCTTTGTCTTGAGCTTGTAGGGAATACACTGTGCTACCACTCCTTGGCTCGCCTTTGAACCATCTTTTGCATTGTGCTTGACCCCACTAATTTGGATTCCATTTTCTGTCCTCCCCTTAAAACATGCCTTCTCCCATTTAATCTGAAATTCCATCTTTGAGATTCTTGAAATCCCATTGACTGGTCCCAATGTTGCTAGCCATTGGATACCCAATACCATGTCACATGACCCCTCAACGCAAAGAGCCTCATGTCACTGAAAAATTGTGCCTTGCATTTCCCCGAAAATTCCTGCAAAATTTGTGCTTACCATTTTGGTTCCATCTCGCCACCGAGACGGCAATGGTTCTGTCCCGAGGCTTCTATTCCCATCTTCTTGATAACACGGATTCAAGAAGTTGTGAGTGCTCCCGGAATCTATCAAGATCATAATCAACTTTTTCTTGATATTGCCCTTAACCCTCATGGTCCTGTAAGAAAGAGATCCAGATAGAGCATTAAGTGAAATCAGAACTCTTCCTCCAATTCTGGTCCTCTTCCTCCTCATTTTCCTCGTCTTGATCTTGATCCTGGTCTTCTTCCCCTTCCAAAGCATACAACCGCTTCCTCTTGCGAGATATGCCCCCTAAAGTACTTCTCATTACATTTGAAACACATTCCCCTAGCCTTCTTCTCCTCCAATTCCTGGGCAAATCCTTGCGTATGGTAGAGTTGAAATTAGAAGGTGTAGGTGAATCTGCGATTCGTGCCCCAAACTTGGTTTTCTTGGTAATAGCCTCGGTGCTACTTTCTTGTAATTTGGCGGACCAATAGCTTGCGTAATTGAAGTAGGCTTGAACATCAACACCCTGCATTTGATTTCTTCCTTTAACCCACTAATGAAACAATAACGAAGAAGGCTTCTGTAAGCCCTCAGTCTGATTAGCTAACTCCTCAAATCGATCTTGGTACTCCCGTACAGTGGTGGTTTGCCTTAGTTTAGACAACTCCCCCATTGCGTCTTCATAAGAATTGGGGCCAAATCTGCTAGTGATTCCCTCCTTAAATGTACCCCAATTAATTAGGTTTTGACACTTCTCGAACCACTGAAACCATTGCAGGGCTTTCCCTTCCAAATGTATGGAAGCTAGGTTAACCTTGCTACCATTCTCAGTTTGGTTATAGTTGAAAAACCTCTCACATTTGTAGATCCAACCCAAGGGGTCTTCTCCAAAGAATTTAGGAAAATCAATTCTAGCATAACGAGTTTGAAACGATTCCTGATTGTGAAATCTTACCACAGAGGCTTCTTCTTCTAATTCCTGGCGAGTACCAATCACTTTGGTTGCCAACTGCTCATATTTGGCATTCATGGCTGCGATAATCTCCTTGATCTCAGCCACATCCTTCATCGAATTCTTGATTTCCCTGACGTCCTGTGATTGCTTGTCACCATTGTCTCTCAAAGATCGAATGGCTTCATCAATCCTCTTTATGTCTTGAGCCCTAGTCCCATCTGCCATTTTCTTGGATTTCTTTCACAGGCCAAGAATTGTTGGCTCTGATACCAATGTAATGACTTGGAAGAAGAAACTGTTTATTGAATCAAAGAATAGACAGAGAACAAGGAGCAAGTTCTTGATACAAGCTACTCTCTCTCTCTCTACCTCACCAGAAATGAATTACACGTAAAAATCGGTCCCCTCTATCTCATACCCCCTTTGCTATTTAAAGGGGATAACTGCTACTTAACGGAATACAACAGAAAGGTAACAGAAGTTATAACAGAAAGTAACGGAGTTACAAGTGTAACAGATTTACAACTGAAATACAACTGCAATCATAACATGTATAACTGACCACCTCTGTATATATTCAAAACCCTGAACTATCAGAAAGCGGCGAAACTATGGAACGGTCACTGGATCATGTAGAAATCTTCGGACGTTTTTTTGTGAGAAGCGGAACAACGCTTTAGAGCACAAAATAACTTTTCCCTAAAGAGACTGATGTGGAAAACAACGATAAAATCAACCACAATTGGAGCCTCACAGTTGTGAATATCGCATATCATTGTCTATATACTACCTGTTAATATACAATTTTTCTTCCCAGCTGTTATGAAACCTATACCATTTACTTGTATTTTACTGACCATTTGATTCACCAACTGATTTCTTGGACTGCTTGTCTGCATAAATCCAGGCATAAACGCTCTTGGTCCTAATAACTAACAAAACATCTAGACAAAACCCAACAATGCATGCAAAAGTCATGACCACAAACACACGCCTGTAACAGTGGGCCCCGACACAGTTGTTGCCGCCTCCGGCGGTGGTGGTAGCCTGCTCATCGTACAAGAATACGACCAGTAAGCCAGAAAATAGAGAGGAGCCGAGGGGTAGGGTAAGGATCAGGATGTTGTAGATGAGACCGTAGTGTTTGAGGCCGAATAGTTCAGAGGCAGTGGGAACTGTGACTGCGAGGCGGACACCGTAGCATATACCGACAACAATTGAGCCTATGTATAAGGAACCAGGCAAAGCCAAGGCCATCAGAATGTACCCAACGGCCATAAGGATTTGAGACACTGCATTCCAGAGGGGCCTCGGCATTCCAGCTTTCCTGCATGAAACAAATTGAGCAAAAGATGAATTCATGTTAATTATAATTCCGAAATGTACGGCCTTGAACTTGACTATTGTAGTTGATTGGTATTTAATTGTGACAACAGAACCCTAACAATCATCTTCATGGTAGTGTGCAGGCCCACAGTGAACCACATACAAAGTCCTCCAAAAACGTCAGGGCATGGAGGAACCCTCTTTCTAACGTCAGGGCATTCAGTATTTTTTGATTCCATCCACCAACCCATTTTCACTCTCTTTGATTAACGGATCCAGGGGGCCTGCCATGAGTAATTCAGGTAGACGTAAAGGCAACAGATCGCATATGACGCAAAGGCAACTGATTGAATAACAGATATAAGACATCTAAAGTTGGTACCATGCAAAAATTCAGTTGTTTCCAAACCATGTACCCATGGAATTGCTGAGTTCATAGTCTGGCCAACCATGCAGAATCGCATCATGCTATCTTTAACCACCAAAACTAAATTACGGAACTCAAATTACTCTAACTGAATCCAGTAATATCCAAGGGAGAAACTACTAAGTGCAGTAGATTTTTTTCATCATCGCATATTATTGCAGTTTGAACTTGAAAACTTACTTGATGAAGTGCTCTGAAACAAAACCTGCAGCAATTCGGCCAAAGAATCCCCAGATGCTCGTAAGCGACACAAATATGGATACATCTGCATACCCGAGTGCCAGAGCCATTTGACCCATATTGTTCATCACGGCCAGACCCGTCCCCACCCCACAAAGAAATGATACAAGCAATATCCAGAAATCAACCGTCTGAAACGCCTCCCAAACAGTGTGGTCCTCTCTGATCACTGGCCTCCGTCTCTGCCGCTTCTCAACCACTACTCCCTCCTCCACCTTCTCAGCCGCCCCCACCACCGCCTCTGCCTCTGGCTTCTTCTCATTATCCAATAAGGGCTCAGTCACATGACGCTCAGTATCTGAACTACGAATCGAACTCTGTATCGTGATATACACAGGTACGGATATTGGTGAGGCTAAAAGTAGGAGAAGTATAATGGCGAATGCTTGCGAAGTAGCGCGGCCGTGGGGTCTAGTAATATCGAATACTAGAAGGTATATTCCTATGGCAACTGAAACTGCGTAGAAGATTCTGAAGTATTGAGACTCTTGCGTTTCGTCTTTGGCAGAGGTCGAAGAAGGCGGGATTTCATGGAGAAAGAAGACGGCGGTTAGGCAAACGAGGAAGGGTATGATGGCAAGCATTAGGAGAAACGTCGATGGGTTTTCAGCGGATAATGCCGTGCATAAATCGGTGAAAATGGCCGTACTCAAACCCACGTAGCCCTTGAGGATTCCCGAAACAGGCCCCCTGTTTCTCCGGAAATTCCGAACGCAGGCAACAAGAACGGCCGTGTTCATCCATGTTGTACTGTTCCCTCCCATGCACAGAAATATACACATCTGCACACAGATTTGATTTATGTGAATACATGCTTGTATTCTGTTTGTTCAAATGTCAATGAGAATTGTGAATGTAATCGCGAATTGTGATTGAGGTGACTTTTGTCTAAAGGACTATACACCAGAATCATCTTGTTTGTGATCCAAACGGTTCATTGTGTAAAGCTCGTTAAATAAAATAATTGTGCAAGAGAATTAGGATCTTTAAACATCCAAATGATCATCCCAAACTATTTACAGAAAGCAGGTTTCATTAACTACATAAGACTAGTAATCAAGTTACCCGAATGACAAGGGCTGGGTGTTGTGCGTCCCTCGGTCATCCGATTGTGTTTTGGATGGTCCAGATGTGTTTTGATTTTTTATCGGTAAAAATAAATCAAAATTAAATTAAAATTGTCGAACACATCTAGGCCGTTCAAAACACAATCGGATGGCCGAGAGGTGCACAGCATACCCAAGTGCACAACACCTCCCCCAGATCCATGTATGTACACACAATTTGATCATTTTCCCTTTGATAATAAAGGGCATGAATAATGTATGTTTCCTTAAGGTAATTGTTAAAAACAAAAATTCAATTAAATCATGCTCCCAAAGTTCGACCAACTCTTTTTCAAATAGGGTTGGATTGTCTCTAGCCACTAAACTTAAGCTTCTATGATCTGAATAATTAACATTTTAGAATCATCGACAACATTAATCATGCAAAAAAATCACGCCTATCGGATTTCAATTAAAACATGATATGCTAGGAACACACCTCTCCACCACTCCCGCTAGTGTGGTACTGCATTATTGGTAACTCGAGAACAAACATTTTGAAAATTGAAATTACTTTGCAACCACCAATCATGCAGTGCCACGTAGGCAGTTGTGGTTCGTGGCGTTGCGGAGTGATGTCTCTATCATTATTGTTTTCTTTCTTAACAATCTCTCTCTTTTCCTTTAATTCCCACATGTTCTTGAACCCTTTTTAATAGGAACCGGGTTTTCTGCCGTTGAGAGTAAAACTCCACCCCCATGCGGTTCGGCTTCTTCCGACCACATTTCGCGTTTATTTTAACGATCGAATTCGTTAATTTATATGTGAGGGGTGGCTAGCTCATACGGTAGAGCTTTTGAACGTCCCACACTGTATCACGGGATCGGGTACCATTCCCCCTCCCCATGTAATAGATTAGGATTTAGGAATGACGAATGAAAAAAAAATAAAAATAGAATTCGTTGATTTATATTGTAAAGCTCGCTTAGTACAACACTCGAGTAAAAAATCAAGTCAAAATTGAATTACACAAACCTCACTTATTGCGGTTTACGAGACAAGTTACCACTATGAGCACATCAATCCAATTTTACTCAATAATAAGCTAATTCCACGGTTTAAGTTTAAGTCAATTAGTGAAACGGGACTAGAAATCGAACAAAATGGACAATCCAAATCTCTTAAAAACAACTAGGAAAAAAACCACCTTTAAATTTTGTGCTTAAATTACCTGCCAGTAAGGAAGAGGTCTGATTTTCTTGCTAACAACAAGCCACTGGACGCCGTAACCGACAAACCCCTCGACAGAACCGATCAGAAGTATAACCGGAGTCGGCACGCGGTCGTAGGCGATGCCGGAGAGTACACCGAAGGCCTTTCCAACGTCTTTGGCGACGGAAAGGTTGTTGAGTTGGAGTTGAGTGAGAGACATGAGGGTCTTGAGCGCGTCGGAGTAGTTGGAGAAGGTGTAGTTGTTTCCCGCTATGGCTTGCACCCATACGGCGGTTACAAAGCCCATCCATTTCGTGGCGGGGCTCGTCGGAGATGGGCGGAAACGCATGGCGGTTTGGGTGGTCGTCGGAGAGGAGAGAGAGAGAGAGAGGATGAATTTGAGGCTTCGGAAATGTATGACTCCTTCCTTGCTGATTTTATAGTGACACGTATCCAAAACGGTTGCAACGGCGAGTCTAGCAACTCGTCCATGAAGGCTTGACTTGACTTTCTTGTTTTGTAAAATGCAAAATCCTTTTATTTTGAAAACTTTAAAATTTATAGTTTTCGAACTACAATGAAAATTTGTGGGGGTGTTATTCTATAGTTTTGGGCACCGTCACCTGGTGTCTCAACACTCTCATCTATAATAAATAAATGGGTAAATTGGGACACTACGTGATGGTGTCACAAGATTATTGAATAATTACTCGTTTCGATGATGATAAATCTATATGAGAAAATCTAAATAAATATGGAGCGGAAGAATTACTAACATTCTGCCATGGTGTTTCTTGAGAAATCCAGAAACCGTTCCAATGAATTGTATCTCGATCAACGCTCTTAATTAACACAAACTCTCACTAATTTTTTAGAAGAGCAATGAGTAGGATTTCCAAATCTATTCTGTACAAGGTTTTTTACACTTGTAATTTGACGGTAATCATATATCTTTACATGAGAAATACTTATTCACTGATGAGCGATGAATAGGGTGTTTGTGCCAAACAAATATGGGCCGTGGATTCCAAGATCCAACGGCTCAGATTAATGCACAGATTTTTATTTTCATTTTTGGATATGACATGCTTTTAATGAGGAGAAAGATTGCATTGATCTAAACCGTTGGTGTGACGACTCGACTTTTTAAAAACCTCAAAAATAAATAGTCTTTCCAATTAATAACCTCGAAATTATACAACAAAACTCCAAAAATTACAATGGCTCTAAAGGTCCTTAAAATAGTCTCTCATAGCTAATCATCCGAATGCTTCAATTCTAGCTGCCACTTACTCACTCTGCACCTGAAAAATATAAAATGACCGGGTAGTATGTGCAATACGAGGACAATAAATATTGCTCAAAATAAGGATGTGCACAATTATCGACGATAGCAAATCAAAGTGAACCATAAATCGTCTGCAGCCTCTTTCCTGGCTCATCTCGGTAACACGCCAAGTATCACCGGGGTCAAATTCATGTGCCCCTTTCGGGCCATATAAAAGTACATTAGATTTCCCTCAAGGAAATCAATCATATTTTCTTACTCATTCATCCGGTGGGCTTGCACGTGTATCAATCTGCTCCATGGCTTTCAGCCAAATATTCTCTGTGTCATGGCATAAGATGTGACAATAATTGAGCCAATAAACTTATTAGAGGTCAAAAGAGTAGAAATAGGAGAGAATCAAAGAACACTTTTTGCATAGAGATTTAGCTAAGAATGCATTGCACACTACCCGGTACCTGAATCAGAGCATCAAACCGTTGAATATGATTGTTCCAAATCAAAGAGATACTTGATTCCTTGATCAATTCTTAACCACAACTCATTGCATCGTCTGACAAGAATCTCTCTGGTCATTGAACTCCATACATGGTGGACTTGGAAAAACATAGAACACTTCTGTTCTTGCTCCAAGTCTGGCCTAGATTCCTCCTATGTATGTATGGTTTATAAAATGGTATGTATGGTTTATAAAATGGTACATGCCAATTTAGATAAGCTCCGACCGAATAGGTCCTTAGCATGCCAATTAAAACCCATACCACCCTTCTAGCTAACATGCTGCCACATCACCCATCCTATTCATGCAAGCACCCACGTTTCTTCTCTTCAATCTAATCTACTCCCTCAAAAATAAATGTTTTTTTATGCCAGTAAATTAAATAAATACGGGTTGTTACCGTTGGATCTCGAAATCCACGCCCTAGATTTATTCGGCGCAAACACATTATTCACGGTTCATCCGTGAATAAGTATTTCTATCTTTATATAGATAGATCGGGACCCTTTGCCAATGGCCACAATCCTTCATACTTCCTTCCATCAAAGAAGCAATAAGGCACATATTTATTAATATGCCTTGTTTCCTATTTATTAATGGTTTCCTCATTTGGTAAAATCAAACTTATTAGTTGATTTTATGAAATTTCCCATTTTAGCAAATGGGAAACAAGACCATAGTTAAATCCTTATACATGAATGGTCACCAAACCTAACCTATTCATGAGTCGTTACCATATCTATTTATGAATAATCACCGAACCTATTAATGATTGACACCACACTTATTAATGAATAGTTACCAATTATTTAGACAATTAATGAGTTAACTCTAACACCATGTTTTAGAAATAAACATGTAGATTAGAAATTATTTTTAGGATTGATATGGCATGTGAGCCACATAAATAAAAATCTAATACTAATATGTAGTCTCGGATGCGTTTGAGTAGTACTTAGAGAATGTGTAGTTGTACCTATAATATTGTCCTATCATGTATTGATCTTTCTTTTTCTTTTCTTTTTTTGGAGAAAGAGAGAGAATTCATTAGATCAAAACTACCGAGTACCTCTATTGGCAAAAAAAAAAAAAAAAAACTACCGACTATAGGCAAATACAACTGAAAACAACAATTACAAAAAGAAAAGAAAAATAACATAACATAACCAAATTAACGGAAGGATACATTCTCATCGTATTGGCTAATTCAATCGGTTATTTTTCTCATGACCTGCATGCGCCTTGTCTGAAGTTCAGTTGTCTCGGTAGGTCCACTGTTGACGAAGCTTCCATAGAGAGATTGACCGATACAAACCAAGTGACTGTCACACACCTATAATTGAGAGCTCCGCGGCATGGTTAGACATCGGGCAACTAGATGACCGAAGCCAACTACGAAACTCTAAAATCGGTAGAGAAGCCATCGGAAAGAGACCTTACAATGGTTATTGGAAAAAACCTGTTGCGGAGAATCCCTTTATATCAGTGGTAATCTCTCTGAGCTTATTTGTACCTATGTGCATCAAAAGAGTAAAACCAACCAACCCACCCGTTCCCACCTCCACCACCTAGGGGTGAAATCGGTTCGGGTTCGGTCGGTTCGGGGTGATTATATGACAGACCGATTCGGTTAGGGGTATGACTTATGAAGACCGAAACCGACTGAATTTATGAAGGGACCGATTTCGGTTCGGGGTGGAATTTCAGGGATTTCGGTCTAGCCGAATGGGCCTAATTGGGCCTATTAAAAAATTTTCTTTCGGGCTTAAAAAATTTACTTTTGGGCTTAAAACTTTCTAAAAGCCCAACTGAGTGAGAAAATTGTAAATGGGCTTACAAAATTTACTTCTGGGCCTAAAAATTTTATTAGAACTTGAGAAGATTTTACATTTTTTTACTTGACACAAGTCCAAAAAATGAATGATAACATCCAACCATACATCTGATCAAAAAAAAAAAACCATCCAACCATACATGCCAAAACAGAAAATGTAAAGATAACATGGAAATAGGATAGGCCTACTGCCCTAATTCAAAAAACATGCAAACAGGATAGATACGCCTAGTCGCCTACCGCCTCAAATGGGCCAAAGTTCACCTTACAAATCCCTTACAAGCCAACATAATTTCTAGCATCACAATACACAAATCAATACACAACAGTTTGCATTGTTTGCTGAACATATTAAAAATTAAGAACACAAAAGACGACCAAGAAAAAGCAGAAATATTCCAGCTCTCCACCGTGATAATTTTTACCACCAAACAACACCATATCCAGCCAGGAATGTCCTCAGTAGCAAAAATCAATCTCAGGTTCAATGTCCTCAGAAGCATGGCTGGAGAAAGACAAAAATGCTAACATAGATCGTGAAGTACTAAGAGAAGCAAGGCTATAATCTAACTAAAATCCATATCACTATTCTTTCACTTCTAAAAAGAACACAATTCATGCAACATATATCTTCAAAATGACTCAGCAAAACCATGTTAATCAAGCAGAATAAAATAGACTATCGCCATATAGATTATAAGTATGCTATTAAAACATAAGTATGTTATTATATCAAAGCAAGAACCAAATCACCAATTGCAAGCAGCCCTAGGTTTTGGATGATCTTTTGGGGTAATAACTTTAAAATTTTTCCAACAAGTAGCTCTCTTATTACTGACTAGACCATCACCACCTTTTTTAGACTCATTTTCTGTTTTTTCAGCCACTTCATCATCATTTTCCATTTCGAGATCAATATTTTCAAGTAAATCAAACTCAACTGCTCCATCCATAAGGTCATCCATATCAAACTAATTTTCATCATCAATCTAAAAAAAAAAAGGAAAGTCAAATTTCAAGTTACACACTCCAAGTTGCACACTATTTTTACGAATTACATACTGTTAAATGTTAATCTAAAAAATTATCATAAAGGAAATAAAATGAATACCTCAAGGCTAGACATTTCTTCTTCGAACTAAAATCAAATTCTTCACTCTTCACCCTTCAATTTACTGTTTGAGGATTGGGACACAACCATAAGTTCAGAATCACATGAGCAAATAACAAAGTTCACACAAATAAATTTTGCTGCAAACTTTATTGTTCAAACTTTTAGGCAGAACCCTCAAACCAAACTTGACATAACCGAAGACTAAGAGCCTCTAATTAAGGTTGTTTATTGCAAACTATATTTTTGTTTATTGCAAACTAAGAGCCTCAAACCAAACTTTATTGTTCAAACTTTTAGGCAGAACCCTCAAACCAAACTTGACATAATCAAACATCAACATAAATCTGATTTAAGAAAACACAATCGACATAGGATAAACAGCAGGAATCAGAAAACATAATCGCTGTTTGACAGACTGCATCAGATGTGTAAATCAGAGAGATAAGAGATCAGAGAGATAAGGTCAGGACTCAGGTCAACTCACCGGTTTCTGTTAGTAGAGAGAGTAGATGTCGACTGTCGAATTCCAAGTTACAGCTTTTTCCTTCTTCTTCCCAAACTGATTTATGTCCGTAATTCGGTTCGATCCCACTTTCGGTTCGGTTTGTCCGTAATTCCCCTAAACCGAGACCGAACCGATAATATATTTCGGTTTTTTCGGTTTTTTTCCAGCATGGACCGACCGAAAATTGACCCAAATTTTCGGTTCGGTTCGGGTCCCGCCGGTTTTTTTTTCACCCCTACCACCACCAAAATCCAACAGCCAAACCACCAAACCAATCAGTTAGCCAAACGTCGAACTCAACAAAGTCAAACTTGCCAAACGTCGAACCCAATAGGATTCACTACCAACAATCAAATTCCCAACAGCCCCAATAACGTCAAGCAGAACACCAAAAGACCCACAAACGTTGAACCCAATAGACCAATAACCAATAATCAGACCGCCCAACAACCCCAACATCATCAATCTGCCACCCAAAAAGTAAACACCATGAGCACAAGACACAATTAAATTATAAGAAAACGCTTCACAATGAGCGTAAGCCCAGTGAATAACGGAAAAACCTATGGGTACCGAAGGAGGTGTCCAGAAAATGTACTGAGCATGCTCGGGGACCCATTTTTGGGTTCCAAACAAGTCATCCGAACCGTTCATTATTCTTAAAACATTTTTCCGAGGGGCCCCACAAAATTTCAGCTCAATCGGACGGTTAGAAGTGCTTGAACCAAAATCACACCGTTTCAATAAAAAACTTTGTGCTTGAAACGGTGGGATTTTGGTTCAAGCACTTCTAACCGTCCGATTGAGCTGAAATTTGGTGGAACCCCTCGGAAAAATGTTCTAAGAATAATGAACGGTTTGGATCACTCATGTGGGACCCAAAAGTAGTCTCACTCCATTACTACAGACCATTGAATATATACTCTCTCCGTCCTAAAAGTTACACTTTTATTATTCTAGACCTTCGAAAAATTGTCTATATCATCGGTAAGTTTTTAAGCAATATGGTCTCATTTGATAGATTTTAACAAGTTCTATTAAACAAAGTTTTAAAAATCACGTAAAATATTTTGAATTCAAAGATATAAACAATTTGAAAATGACACGCATTCTCAAAACTCTCTAACATTATATTCTTGTATGAAAACATGGAAAGTTTAACTATTAATTTTCAGCACTACCCTATAAAAAAAATAAAGAAATAACCCCTCAAGTTGCAATCGAATTAGTTAGTCAGTAGTAGACAAAAGAGGGTGCTGGGGCCACGATAAATCAGAGTTTTGCGTAATTTCAATTTGGGCCACGATAAATGTCAAAATTATTTTTATTATTATTTTTCTAATGCATTTGTATGGCAAAAAATACTTGTATTATGTGCTGGGTCCAAGGAACCTATACAATAACTAGTCTTATTCCACTGTGCGAAGCACGATGTCTCGGGCTCATTCCAAATTTTTATTTATTTATACTTCACGAGATTTTTAGAAGATATATAACTTGAAATATATGGAGAAATATATATTACTGATCATACACTGAATACATGCGTGCGCATATTTTACTTCGAGATGTATTTTATACGTACATTTCTCACATAAAAACATTTACGATAAAGAATTATATTTAAAAATATGACCGTCCTTAGAAAAATAATCTCAGCTTTCTTTTAGATCATAAGAAATAAATTTAACTATGTAATCTTGTAACCTGACATGTATAACCAATGCTCTTTTTTTTTTGATATCAAAAGTTTGATATGGGCAATACGCTAACCTACAAAATATGGTGTATTTATTGAATTCACCTTCCTCATTATCCCTCTACGCAACACACCCAACATCCACAAAATGTATTTCGGTAAAAAATGGTCAAAAAATTGCCAAGCCAGTGAAGCCACCATGGTTCTTTTACGAATAGGTTCCTGATATTTTGGCACTAACCAAAATAATTTTGGCTTTATCATTTTCCTTTTCTTTTTTTATTAATGTTTTAGTAGTTCAAATAAAGTTTAGAGATTTTAGCTCCTCAAAAAGCTGAATTTCTTGCTTTGTCCATTTTAGATTAACTCGTCTTATAATATTTTTCTCAAAACTGAACATAGTCTTTTTCTTTGGCCCTCCTCTATCGAATTTATCGATCCACCACCCATCACAATTTAAATCTGAGTAGTTTGGAGTGCATATAGGTGTTCGAGCTAAGTAACTTCAAAATGCATTAAACTTATAATGCTGGGAAAAAGTTGTCTCAAACAACAGTCGAAGGAGTTCAATTTTGTTCACCCAGCTTTAAAAGTAAGTAATATCATCCACCATATATGTCCGCGAGGACCGCGACTCCGCGGTCCTATTTCGATGAGCAGAATTGTTCATCTCTTAAAACATGATATGGGTGCTGCGATGCCAAGTGGCATTGATTGATTTTTTCAATGAATGAGTCTCCACGAGAAGTTCGAATCTTCTGCACTACAAATGTTTGTAACGGTTCATCAAATTCTGCCCATTTCAAGAGGATGAGACAAGTCTACTACAACCAGTGTGTAGCTTGAGTAAAATCAAGTGGCTCAAATATGTTTTCCTATGGACAAAGGCATAGAAAAACAATATTTTGACACAATAATAATTGAAGCCCTACTCTAAATAATCAGAGCAGTTCAATTTGTTTAAAACGTGTTTTCATGAGTAACCCGTAAACAGGGGCGACTCCAATGTAGAGGAAGGGGTGTCAAATGAACCCACTCAAAAAAAAAATTGTAAAAATTACTAAGTATAATTTTTTTTAATTTTTGGACCAACCACTACATGACACCACTTAAAAAAACTCTTGAACCCATACATATACAAACCAAATGGTTTCTCCCACGTGAATCCTGAACCAAAACAGCAAAAATAGTTACTGACTTTTGACTCTTGCCCCCAAGTACAAAAGGTGATCACCTTTTCTGACTTTTCATCTCCCTTCCCCACACTTTACCAAATAGAAACCTACTAGCTCCCACACCTTTCGAAACTACCATTTTCTATTCTTATGTCTTATGAGTTGTGAAAATATACTCTATATATGTTGTTGAAATAAAATGACAATATCCTTTTTTCTTTTTTTTTCATTGACTAGTTCTTCTCATTATGGACAAATTTCTGAAAAGAAAATCAATGGTAGCCCAAGATTCAATTGATTCTCCAAAAACAGTGTCTAAGCGTACTCGGGTGGATGTAAACAATCTGCCCTCGGATCCTGGGCTACGGGAAAAAATATTATCCTATCATCCTAATGATCGAGATGATGTGAGAAGATCATACCTACAAAAAGAACCGTCTAAGGAATCGAATGGGTGATCAATTGATGAATGATTGCTTGGTTACTTACATTGAATCCGACATATTTAGGAGCATTGACAATGAGCTTATCATGCAAAGATTTCAAAACATGAAAACTCGTCGAGGGCAGTTGTAAAAATTCATGTACTTGCTTTTTGTTTGAACGGTTGTAATTGAAAGTACTCTTTTGTTAACATTTGAGAAGTGTAGATTCATTTGCTTATGTAATTATACTAATTCCGTTCACGTAAATTTTTTGAATGACACCACTAATCAAATTTCCTGGAGTCGCCACTGCCCGTAAAAATTCAACTTATTCGAATAGCAATAAAGGCTTGATTGGCTTGATCGATTCATTCAGTTTTTATTTTGTCAAACTTAAGGACAAGTACCGATAAAGCCTTATCAATATCCGAATTGGTTAATTTTAAACAAATTAAAAGCTCTGATTGTTTGTGTGGGACTCCAAAATAGATATTTCTTGTGTCAAATGTCGCGACATCGGAACCCATACATATATAGTGATTACACCCTAGATCTTTGACTTAACTTTTTTTCATGGCCTACCACAAAATAAACTTTAGAGAGATCTCCGGGGGAAACCACACCCTCTAACAGCCTGAGTATGAAATTTGGGATATGGATTTCCATTGGTTATTTTTGTATCTTCTAATTCTAGCCTGTTTGTCGATTAAAAAAAATAAAGATGCTGTGTCATATAGTCAAAAAGTGACTCATATAGTCAAAAAGTGACTCATATTGAGTACTATATATAGGGATAGTCACCCCACCCTGATCAATCATCAAAACACACAAACCATTCATTATTGTTGTTTTTGAGATGGGAATCGTGGGGCAATGGCCTCAATTTGTTTATACTCTGGTATTTTGCTTAGTAACAATTACTAGCAGTGTAGTTGCTAATTTCGATCCTCAGCCAATACCAAAACACTGGTGGCCATTTCCACCACCGCTGCCATCTCCCTTACCACCTCCGCCATACTACTACAAGTCTCCACCACCGCAGTTTCCTTTTTCTCCCCCACCACATTACCACAAGTCACCACCTCCTCCTTACGTTTACATGCCTCTGCCACCTCCTTCTTTCTCGCCTCCACCCCCTTATATTTACAAGTCACCACCTCCCCCGTGTCCATTCTCATCCCCACTAGCTCCTAACGTTTACAAGTCTCCGCCACCTCCGTCTCCCTTGCCTCCACCTCCTTATATTTACAAATCACCACCTCCTCCATCACCTTCTCCACCTCCTCCCTACGTATATAAGTCTCCGCCTCCTCCATCACCATCTCCTCCACCTCCTTATAATTACAAGTCACCTCCTCCCTACGTTTACAAGTCTCCGCCACCTCCGTCTCCCTCACCTCCACCTCCTTATATTTACAAATCACCACCTCCTCCATCTCTCTCGCCGCCACCTCCTTATATCAACAAATCACCACCTCCTCCATCGCCTTCTCCCCCTCCTCCCTACGTAAACAAGTCACCACCTCCTCCATCACCATCTCCTCCACCTCCCTATAATTACAAGTCACCACCTCCCCCATCTCAAACCCCACCTCCTCCCTATGTTTACAAGTCTCCGCCACCTCCGTCTCCCTCGCCTCCACCTCATTATATTTACATATCACCACCTCCTCCATCGCCTTCTCCGCCTCCTCCCCATGTATACAAGTCTCCGCCCCCTCTATCACCATCTCCTCCACCTCCTTATAATTACAAGTCACCACCTCCCCCATCTCCATCCTCACCTCCTCCCTACGTTTACAAATCACCACCTCCTCCGTCTCCCTCACCTCCACCTCCTTATATATACAAATCACCACTTCCTCTATCGCCTTCTCCACCTCCTCCATACGTATATGAGTCTCCGCCTCCTCCATCCCCATCCCCATCTCCTCCACCTCCTTATAATTATAAGTCACCACCTCCCCCGTCTCCATCCCCTCCTCCTCCTCCCTACATTTACAAGTATCCTCCACCTCCGTCTCCCTCGCCTTCGCCTCCTTATATTTATAAATCTCCACCTCCTCCATCTCCTTCGCCTCCACCTCCTTACATTTACAAATCACCACCTCCTCCATCGCCTTCCCCACCTCCACCCTACATATATAAGTCTCCGCCTCCTCCACCGTCTCCATCCCCACCTCCTCCCTACATTTACAAATCGCCACCACCTCCGTTTCCCCCGCCTCCACCTCCTTATATTTATAAATCACCACCTCCTCCATCGCCTTCTCCGCCTTCTCCGCCTCCTCCGTATGTGTATAAGTCACCGCCTCCTCCATCCTCATCGCCTCCCCCTCCTTATAATTATAAGTCACCACCTCCCCCATCTCCATCCCCACCTCCTCCCTACGTTTACAAGTCTTCGCCACCACCGTCTCCCTCGCCTCCGCCTCCTTTTATTTATAAATCGCCACCTCCTTCGTCTCCCTTGCCTCCACCTCCTTATATTTATAAATCACCACCTCCTCCATCGCCTTCTCCACCTCCTCCCTACGTATATAAGCCCCCACCTCCTCCATCACCTTCTCCACCACCTCCTTATAATTACAAGTCACCACATCCCCGTCTCCATCCCCACCTCCTCCTTACATTTACCAATCGCCACCTCCCCCGTCTCCCTCGCCTCCACCTCCTTATATCTATAAATCACCACCTCCTCCATCGCCTTCTCCACCTCCTCCCTACATATATAAGTCTCCGCCTCCTCCATCCCCATCTCCTCCACCCCCATCTCCTCCACCTCCTTATAATTAGAAATCACCACCTCATCCGTTTCCATGCCCATCTCCCCTCTCCGTTTGACAAGTCTCCGTCACCTCCATCTAAGTCACTACCACTACGTGCACCTTACTATTACAAATCTCCTCCTCCACCTTCTCTATTGCCGCCACATTTTTACTACTACAAATCACCTCATTCGCCAGTGAAGTCACCATTTCCTTCATCATACTACTATATGTCACCACCTCCACCATACCATTTCCAGTCACGCCGTTAACAACTCATTAATAATAAATATATTTAACGTGCCAAAAATTAATAAATTTCTTTTTCGGAGGGGTCTGATGTTATTTCGGCTTTGTGTTTTAATGTAAAATATTGTAGCTGTCAATAAAAAGGGTCCAAAACAGGGATCCGTTGTATAATGTTGTTCTTTAGTGATGAATGGACTTATGACATAACTCTTTGTTTGAAACCAATGAAACCATGATTTGATGTGGATGTCAATTAAGAAGAGACACATAGTATTACCTTGTCTTATTTAATTGGAGTAATGCCAGCTATCAAGCTACTTCTATTTTTCAATTTCCTAATGGAATGAGAATTTAAAGATAATTTCTCCAATAACCAGCTTGTATTAAAGAAGGTGTTCCTTTTGAGTGATTAATGAATTGGACGAGCTCTAAAATGCAACTGGTTTTTATCATGGAAGTGAGCTCCGAAAAGGGCTCACGAATAGGCTGAACGAGACTTAGGCGACTAGAGAGATCAAGATCTCATCCATCATAAAAGATGTAAAATTTAAAAGTGGCAAGAGAAAATCAACTATACAACTTATATGAGCCAAAAGACCCAGTCTTGACAACTGCTAGTTCGATTTTTAGACATTTCTTAACCAACAACTAAAAAATATTGTAGGAAAATGTTTTTTGTAACCAAATTGTGTTGACGGAAACAGTGTAGTTACTAGTTAAGTAAGAAGATTGTAAGGTATGTCTATAGAATATACATACTTTACGTGATACCTAATCATTTACTTATTCTAGGTGCAAGGCCTCGTGCCCAGCACGAGTATATAAATGTCTGTAAAGCGCAAGAGAGAACAATGCAAAATTATGAAAATATTCTTTCTTTCTTTTTTGTTTTCTTTGGGTTTTTTTTTTCCAGCAAAGTTCATTTTTAAGTATTATGGTATTGACATACAACATGCCCGTGGAAATCTTTTTTTCGTTTTGATACCTTAGAGCGTCCGAGCAACATAATTTGAGAATTATTGAATAATTTGGATCAATCTTGGAGTGTCCCAACCGTAAAGGAAGGAGGAGAAAATGACACGCAAGGATTTTGCTATGTTTTTTTTTGTACACCTAGTCCGAGAGAGGGGTGGATGAGAGAGGACAGTGATTTCATTTAATTGTGTTCACACTTATCCCCTAGGAAATCCCACAAATGCCCCTCTATAAGTTGGACAAAAAAGAGAAGGAAAACATGACACAAAGGGAAAACATGGAAAGTCTGGAAAGACAATATGGTAATCGTGCAATCCTGTCGAAATGACTGAATCAGCCCTCAATGACACGCATGTATGTTGCTATGTTTTTTGTCCACCTGGTCTGAGGGAGGGGTGGATGAGAGCAAGGATAGTGATTTCATTTAATTATGTTCACACTTGTCCCCTAGGAAATCCCACAAATGCCCCTCCATAAGTGGACAAAAAAGAGAAGGAAAATGGGACACAAAGGGAAAACACGGAAAGTCTGGAAAGGCAATATGGTAATTGTGCAAATCCTGTGAAAATGACTAAATTAGCCATCCTCACAAAACCACATCCCATTGTTGGTGGCTCAATCGGAGGATAAAATTGAAAAATTCAGGCCAAAGTTGGCTAACCAACAAATTGGACGACTCACTTTTTTCCTTCAAGGGTTTTGAACAATTATGCTGCTCTGTAGTGACTAATTATAGTATTAAACTCCTCATTATATATCTGACCAGGGAAATGCTATAATACACACCCCATATTTTAGTGTATACCATATGCACCACCAATGTTTCAAGTTTTAGTATAAAAAATATGACATACGCACAATTATGTTATGATTTTTTCTAAAAATGTTATGAATTTTATTGATGAAAAGTTACGAGAAGTAAACGTTATGATTCCTAGTGAAAATGTTATAAATCATATTGTTGAAAGTTACGAGTTTTAGTATAAAAGTTACGAGATGAGTCAAAATATTATCAATCTTTATGAAGTGGCACAATTTGGTCCGTACATTAGGTGTAGGGGTGCACAACCACCGGGCCGGGCTGGGCGGGGTTTGGGCCGGGCTTATACTAGATAATAACAAGATTTGTGTATTCCCAAGCCCGACCCATTTATAATCGGGCTTCATTTAATATGCCCAAACCCAACCCAAATAAAATTTATATTTCCCAAGTCCGTCCAACAAACCCATTTATTTTTTTAAAGCATGGCATCACAAATATAAATTAATCGACCATAATGATTACTATTACAATTCACAACTCTAATAATATACTTTAAGTTCTAAGTTCTTATAGAAATATTAAAAACTGGCAATTAAAACATTCAAAAAGATTGAACCCTCCAACTCCATCAATCTCTATATAGAGTATTAAAATAAAATATTATTTAAATCGGGTCGGGCCGTGCTGGGTTGGGCCTTAGAGAAATTTCTCAAACCTAGCCCATTTAATAAACGGGCTTAAAATCTCAACCCATCCCGGCCATAGGGCCTAAATATTTATCCCAAGTCCTAAAAAAATCGGGCTGGGTTGGGCGGGCTACCGTGTGCACCCCTATTTAGGTGCATATGATACATAACATTAAGAGGTAACCATTGTAGAGTTCCACATTTGAGTAAAAATAGATGGAGTAATAAGGCATTGACTTCGTTCCTCGCAGATAATTAATGCTTTTTGAACTATGATAGCGTTTTTGACACTGCGCTATAAGAGCATGTACAACAAACTCCCTAAATCCCTCTCTATCCCTATTTTAGATAGGCAAGCATGGAATATGGGCTACAACAGACTCCCTAAGGCCTAAATAGGTTAACAAAATACATATGTGAATAGTTGCTCCCTATATCACCTCCCTTTTAGGGAGCCACTATTCACTCCCAAACCCTTTTTTAATCCTTTTTTATTTTTTCTCTCCTCTTATGTGTGTGTGTGTGTATATATTATATGTATTAGTTTATATTATTTATTGGTATAGAGAGAGTAATAGAGAGGATTGTTGGAGTGTTGAAAGAGATGTGAGTAGATAAAACACTATTCACCTATCTTTTTAGGAAGGATTTGTGTTCTCGTTGTTGGGGATGCTCTAATCTGTGTGCCTGCCTTCCTCTCTTCAATTTGAAAACGTTATGACAAAAAGTATGACCTGAGTGCAGTAGCATTTGATAGTGTTTGAGCAATTTGCTATTGCCTCTCTTATCCACAAAAGAGGAAAAGTGTCAAAAACATGCGCATGTGCTTAGATCTTAAAATAGATTTGACAGTGCTTCAACTGGTTCGAATCCGACTCGCATAAACTATTTTTCAGTTCGTTGATGCATGCTGTTTTTAAAGAATCCAAACTAATAGAAATCAATTCGTGATCGGCTCGGTTAAAATTCAATGAGCAGACGGATTGATGATCTCATTAATAAATCAAACTCGAATATATTTTAAAATCTTGTTAAACTTTCAAATCAAACTTCAATCAATCATTTTATTCGTTTGATTCGTTTATCCGCCCTAGTCAGAGGACTGAAGTGATGCTAGTGCATGAGAGTTCGTGTGCAACTAGTAATTGTATGTGGAGATTGCAAATTAAGTTGCGTTGGCTCTACATTGAGAAATTTCCGGGGAACGATGAGTATAGTTTGGGGTGTACTACCACGTCATAAATTATGTGGCAATTTTCCAGCCGTTTGATTCAATAAATTGTAAATCCGTTTTTTTTTTGTTTCGAGACTGGTTTTTTCATTTATTACTCAATCATTACTCACATTTCTCTTAATCATTATCATTATTTTTAATTATTATTCTCATTTCTATCTTTATCTATCCAATAATTACCCATATATTTGCAATTATTACCTAATTTCTCCCTCCAATCATTACCCAAAAACCAAACCTAACAAGGTCTGCATGTTCGTGCAACTGCATATCTGAACTTTCGGCAGCCGTAGCCGCCAATAGTTAGGGTGGGGTCTTGTTCTACTAATTTTGCTTTTTGGCTTTCCACGACTTATGGTACATTAACAATTTTAAAAAGTCAATTTTGTGGAACAAGGCCCGAATCTCTGCTAAATTATTTATTCAGAATACCAAGAACATCGCCACGTGGTACTCCAGACAACTCCAGAATTACACATTTATATAGGGTTCATCCACTTTGTGAACTCCACAAGAATGTCTAGTTGTAAAGTTATCCAGAACACCAAGTGGCGATGCTCTCGGACTACTGAAAATGAGGAAATGAGAATGGGAAAAGCCTAAAACTAGGGTCTCCCAAACACCCTATTAGCAGGGCTGATTATGATGGTTATATGGATCAACTAAAGTCTTGGGCTTTGTTAGACGAGCTCAGCCCTAGCGTGAATCTTGAAGCCCAAGTTCACAATTCTAGGCCGGCGATAAAAACAAAAAAAGAAAGGTACTGATTTGCTTTTCAAATAAATAAATAAATCTGTCGGCTTTATTTAACCTGGACAAACTTGTTCATTTCTTTTTTCTAGGCAATTGGATGTTCGGGTCGGTTTGTGCGCATCTTAACTAATTTTAGAATCTTCAATTGAAATTAACGATCCCGCACTGGCACACCTCATTGGCTTAGTTTTCCGATTTTTGCACCAATTGCTGAAAGCCAATTTTCTATAAAAGTGAAAAAAATTAAGTTATTAAAAACCAATTTATTTCTCATTAGTTAAAAGCTAAGTTGCTAATTTCTCTCACATATTCCTTTAGCTAAAAACAAGTTGTTAAAATCACCTTGGTACTCTTACAAATGAGAGTTAAGGGGTGAGCTTTTAGCAAAAGTAAAACTCATGTTTGGCCTTCGTTGATAAAGAAAATTTCCAGTACTAAGCGGGTACCATTTGGGCAAAATCCATCGCGCATTTCAGCCGTCAAAAAAACTTTTGGACGGTCCAAATTTTAATAAACTATTACCGGTAATAATTGATTCTTTGACCGGTAAGGCGCCACGTAATACCCCGCCAGAGACTTTAGCAAACGTAAAGCTCATGTTTGGCCTTTGTTGAGAAACGAATTTTTCAGTACCGAGGGCTCCTTTGGCAAAAAAAGAAAAAAAAAAATTTTTTTTTGTTTTTTCGTTTTGTCTTTATTCAAAAAAAAATTGCATGTGTTAGTTTTGCATCAGGTTTTTGTGGTTTATGGATTCGTCTCGACGAGACGAATCCAAAAAGTATAAAATTATGGTCAAAAGTAATATTTTTTTTTTAATAAACTAATTTTTTGCTTTATTAAAAAAAATATTACTTTTGACCATAATTTTATACTCTTTGGATTCGTCTTGTCGAGATGAATCTATAAACCACAAAAACTTGACGCAAAACTAACAAATACAAAATTTTTTTTGAATAAAGACAAAACGAGAAAACCAAAAAACCAGTTGAGAACTTTTTTGCCAAAGGAACCCTGAGCGGGTACCACGTGGGCGATATCTATCACGCATTTCAGCCATCTAAAACACTTTTGAACGGTCCGAATTTTAATAAACTATTACCGGTAATAATTGATTCTTTGACTAGTAAGGCACCACGTAATACCGACCCACCCCGCACTGAACAAATTTCTAGTTGAGACTTTTTTTTTTTTTTTTTGGAACTGAATTTCAAGTTGAGAATAAAACCCGTTCTTTTCTGTTTTCCAGAAGGAAAAAAAAAGGGCAAAAAAAAGAAAAAGAAACAAGTAATAACCTGCTCTGAGAGACGACTGAAAGAGAGAGGTATCTAATGAGGGATCCCTCATTAAAAATTCCGTGCGGACCTCCCCCCTTTTCAACTTTCCGGATCAAATTTTGACGATCCGAACCGCTCAATGTTTTTAAAATGCATTTTTCAAGGTCTATAGCGTTTTTAACAAAAACTGATCCGATCAAGCCCTTCCGGGTATTTTTTTTTTGAAGATTTTCCGCGTGGACCTTTAAAAATGCATTTTAAAAACATTGAGCGATTCGGATCGTCAAAATTTGGCTCGGAAAGGTGAGGTCCGCCACGGAATCTTGTTTAAGGATCCCTTAAGGGATCACCACTGTCTATATATATAGGCGATATACTATATGCAGAGAGAGAGAGAGAGAGAGAGAGAGGAAAGAGAAATCAGGGAGTGAAAGAATCGATAATGAGCCAAGGAAGAAGACGACGGTGAATCGCCAAGAGAAGAGAGAGAAAGGGAGGAGGAGGGAAAGATGCGTCGGGAGATCTCCTTCGTACTTGAACCACGATGCCTTCTTCTGTTGCTCGTCGTCTCTATTTTCGTGATTTTCGCTCTCTCCATCGCCCACCGGGTACGAATTTCTTACGAGATCGGTAATGTAAGCGGTTTTTGTCTAGTAATTCTGTTTCATTTATTGAATTGAGAAATTCGAGCTGGATCCGAGTGAGACTTGTTTTATATTTTCCTGATTGTATGAAATTCCGCTGCATTTTACTTCCGAATCTTGATATGAACTGTTTTCTTTTGATTAGTTTTTCGTTTCTGTATCTATCATGAGTCGTGATCGAGTTTCATATGGACGAAGAGGGAAATCACGTCAGAGGTTGGGGGTTTATTTGAAAAGATGGCTAGATTGTCAATTTCCTTTCAAAGTCATAATTGGTGGAAGGGGGGATGCTATTATTATTATTTAAATACCTCTTCATAATATTGATACATGAGCCAATAAGGGTGAGACTGGGACGGATGTGAAAAACAGTGGGGAAGTAAATTGATTCAAATGAGAGTGTCAGAAGTCTAATTGAAACATTCACAATTCTTAGGAGAATATCCCTGCCTGTTCAACTTCTTTATACGAGTTTTTTGAGGTATCACGTTTTGTCGTCAAAGTCCCTATTCCTAGTGAGGCTCCTCTATTGTCTAATGTTGGTCAAAGTAGAGCCAAGTGGGGGTTTGGTGGTTGGAGCCGGCATTGTAGGTGTTTCACCTTTGCCAATCCTCTTGGCAATTTTGTGAGCGCCATTATTATTGGGGAGTCCCATGATCAGGGCGCCAACTTGTGAGGGTTTGGAGGTTGACCAGAAGGGGAGACATAGCCTTGGTGAGGCAAGCCACCTTCATGGTCAAAGTGTCGAGCGGACATGACGAGGTGAGCCACTAAGGTGGTGAGACAGCTAGGGGACTTGGTGAGGGAAGACAACGAAGCCATCTGAGTGACCGAGTCACCTAGGGAAGCACAATGTGGGGGCAAGGTCTTAGGCATGGGCCATGGCCATATGATTGGACCGAACCCTCCAAGTGGTGGCTTGAATTTCCTCGTAGGACACAAGTGCTTGCTCGTATGAGATACAAATATGCACTTATCCGTTCATGCTACTTTCAGTCCTTTGTTTTTGTTCTTTTGTTTTAGGTATTGGCTTTGGTTTCTTGAGCATGTAGATAGTCCTCATTCCTCAGCTACTGTGGCATATTCATTTAGGCAGGTTGTGCAGTTCCTTTTCAATTCGTCTATTTGATCGGAAATATGAGGTTTTTCCTCTTTTCCAGCTATTAGTCGATTATTATGTGTTAGCCATTATGATGCATTTCCATTCATTTTACATTCTTATAGTGTTGAATTTAGAAATACTGGTTTTAGTCTGTCGGAGTGTTTTTTGTATAATGATATACATCTCAGTAGTTGATCATATTCTCCTTTTTCTTTTGTAGAAGTTTCTAGTGTATTGAACTACTTCCTTTGTTTGATGCCCAGGAGGAAGAGAAGGTGGAAGTGGTGCATGAAATTACCCACAGAGTATACTTAGATGTTGATATTGATAAACAGCGTATAGGTATGAAGTCTTCTTGTCGCTTTTCTTGTGTAATCTATAGTCAGATTTGATAACTTTCTTAGCTTAGATGTTTGGATAATGAGTTCTGGTTTTGGGTCTTGCTTCTCAAATCCTTGTAAATCTGCAGCATTCCTGGTTTGAGTTTTCACTTTTACTAGATTGTGTTGGTTGCCAGTCTCATCAGATTATTCTTTGATTAGCTTACTGTTTCTCTTGTGGCAGTTGTTGCAAATTTTTCTTCTGCCCCATCTACTTTGCTGTGATTTTGTCATTAGCGATGAAGCTATGTGGTGTTTGATTCTATGTAGTGAGTGCCATTGTGTTGATTCTCGTATCACTTGGTGCATAGTATAACCTTTTGCTCACTTTCACAACCACTTTGTGCTTCAGAAACTGCTAAAACTTGTCATGTCTATTTCTTTTTGGAAGGGGATGATGTTTCCATTTTTGCAAATGAGGTTAATAACATCCAAGATGTTGTAGGAATTGGTGGTCCATCTTGTCTCTTTTTTGGGTTTTTTTTAGAACGATCTTTTCAAAGTGTTCCCTTTTAGCTTAGGAGTTAGGACTATGCAAAGTTTGGGTTAATAAAGTTTGTGCCTTGGGATTATGTTTTCATTGTTTAGGCTTTATCCTGGTTCTTCTACTTATAAGCCTAGCTTCAAAAGAAAAGGAACAGATGTCCATTACCATTTGCCACTTCGCAGGGGTTGTAATTTTAGAAAGCCAACATCATCATGATGGTTAGTTTGTAAGTTGAAAGATGTAATGCAACTGTTAAAATTGCTTGCAAGTTCCCAAGGCAACATTTTCCACCATGTAATCGTGTTTTATCTTTCTTTAAAATTGACAAAGTCAGCTTCTAATTTTCTAGCACTTTTGTCAACTCCCGGATTGTTGACTTCAGCATTAACTGATGTTGTTTGACTAAAACTTCATGTGGTCAGTATCCATCTTTAGTATGTGCGCCCCCCTCCAATTCATTCCAAGAATCCCACTTTTCCTACTATACCGAAGTATGATTGGGCCTGACTGGCCACATTAAAGGAAATTAGTATTAGTCTTTATATTTTGTTGTTCCAACAATAATGGAGCAATTATTATGGATCTTTTAATTTCTCATGACCTATATGGTTCTTTTTCAAAATTTACACCTTTCCATTCTTTTGTGCTCTTTCCTTTTGCAGGAAGAATCGTGATAGGATTATATGGCCAAGTCGTACCAAAAACTGTCGGTATGCCTCCAATATTCTGCATTATCTAGTGATTATCTGGGTCTGTAATTGAAGTGAATTTTTGCCAAGATCTATATATAATCTAATCTTGTAGTATTGCAGGTGGTTCTAATGTTCTTACTGGATAGTGCTTTGACCTAAAAAGTCTACAGTTGATAAGTGTAGCTTTAATCTAATCTGTTCCGACAACATTGATACACGACGTAGCATTTACAAGTAACTAGAGAACGTCATTTGTTTTGGTTGTTTGAAATGTCTTTCACGTTGCACCACTTCAAAATGGACTTGATTTTGGAGCCCAAGGTTGCCAGATTTTCGAAATCACTGTCCTTTATCGTATGGGGTCCTAAGTTGCTCAAGCTAGCTGAGTGCAGATTGGTTCGCCTTTGGCCACTTGAAGCAGCTCAAGCACAAAATGGAAAAGTAAAGCTGTTCGAGGGGGCTTGACTCCTATTCTTTGAGGCTTTATGCTAGCTCGAGGAATGTAGCATTTATGTTATTGGTCTTCATAGTAGGTAGAGTGTTGATGAAATCCAGAGGATATAATGAAGCAGCAGAAACTCCATGGATGAAGCCCTTGGGCGAACCGGATAAACTTTGTACCATTTGTGTGTTCTTGATCTACATCTGATCTGGATTCATTATTTGGTGTGATTTCTCGGATCCTGGGGATGGCCATGGGACTGCTTACTAACTGGTGGTTTGTGACCAAACTGAAACAAACAGTACCATGGACTCTTTCATTTGGACCAAAAGACTTCTTGATAATTGTGGAACCCATACCCAGTTGTTTTATGCATCTATAGCTTGTTGCCATTCACTCGGCAGTCAATTAGTTCACCAAAAATATGAAAAGAGGCAGTATTGGCCATACATTTGTAGCAATTTCAAAAAAACAAAAAAGAAGAATTGAAGAAAATTTTACCTTTAATGAGACTTGGTTTATATTCATAACACTGCCGCCTAAACCTTTTTGTTTATCTTTTTGCAGAAAATTTTAGGGCTTTGTGCACAGGTATGCCACTGTTTATATCTCCTAAACCCATATGGTTCTGAAAATTAAATGTTATGTATTCTTAGAGCCTCTTTTCCTGGTGAATCGGTTACGTTCAACCTGCATTTATGAAATGCAGGGGAGCTGGGCAAGAGTGCCAGTGGAAAAGCTCTACACCTCAAGGGAACCTTATTTCATCGTATAATACCTGGGTTCATGATTCAAGGCGGAGATATTGTAAGAGGTGATGGGAAGGGAAGTGAATCTATCTACGATGGAACTTTTCCTGATGAGAGCTTCAAGATAAAACACTCGCATGCAGGTTCTACATGAGATTTGCCTAGCGCTTAACATCCTTTTTGAGTGTTAGGTTTCTCTTGGTATCATGTTTTCCTGACATTTTACCATTGCAGGTGTTGTATCCATGGTGAATTCAGGACCTGATTCCAACGGCTCGCAATTTTTTATCACTACGGTCAAGGCCAGCTGGTAATCTATGCACCAAATTCCATCCTGTTAAATTAAACTAGGCTGTTTATAAAATTGTTGGCTGCATACATCTAACATTATCTTGTAGTATAAGAACTTCCCCAGGGAAAGTTGCGCTTTTTAATTTCCCAAGTTCCCGATTTTCTTTGACGTGTGCTTTATGCCATTTCTGAAACTGGAAGATCAACCTTTGAATCTAGTTCTCTTTACAATTGTCTTGTCCAACAACTCCAACAGTGTTGGAATTTGTGCATAATTATATTTTTCTCAAAGTGTTACTCTTGTTTCAAAGTTAAGGATTTGGGATATTCGGTAAGCTATGTTATCTAAGGCTACTGTGTCGTATATCTTCATAACTGAAATTAGAAGTTAAATGTGTTGCATCAGTGCTCCAAGAGTCGAAATGTCATTTTTCTACACGGGATGCATTGCTTGTTTCGACTTTCTTAGATGAATCAATTTCGAGGTATTTTTTTGTACTTATCACGCAAAATTTTTCAGGTTAGATGGGGAGCATGTCGTCTTTGGCAAGGTTATTGAGGGGATGGATGCTGTATATGCTATTGAAGGGGGAGCTGGGACCTACAGTGGGAAACCCAGGAAAAAGGTAATCATTGCTGATTCTGGAGAGATACCTAAGAGCGATTGGGAAGACGCAAGCAGAAGCTTAGCAGGCGCCTCGTGACAATGAAAACAAGAAGTTTTCAGAAGTTAAATCAATGGAAGTCGATTGCAGGTAATATATTCGACTCTACATTGGTTCATATCAATGAAAGTCGATTCCCGATATTGAACTGCTTGCTTTCTAGGGAAATAATGTGATTTTGTAAACTTGCATGCAGTTATCGAGGCACGTCTACTGTAGAGAAATCAAAGAACCATGCCGTTTCGTCATCGCTGATGTGTAAATCTTGAGGTAGATAATCGATTTGTCGGCTAAGAGGGAAAGTCCTCTCTCTCCCTGGATCTAACAGTGTAATTTATCTGCGAAGTATTAGATAAAATTTTGTTCAGTTATCGGCGACATTCACGTGCGTACTTTTTGGATAATGGAATCAGTTAAGTTTTTGTAGCTAGAGACATGTTCATTCCTGACCTGATTATACGCCTCCTTTCTCTATATATCTCTATCTACTCATTACACAAAAGAATTTCTCTCAAAACCTAAACCAAACAAAGTCGTGTTTAGGTTAATGGCGAAGAGAGCGTCCAAACTCACCCTAAGTAGCTACGGGAGTATGATGAAGTGTTTGGCATGTTTGATTTTTACTTTAACTTACCAAAATGGGAAAAAAAGATTACGGTATGGTACATTTTAGGTCTCCGAGTTAGTTTATGCACAACTCAATTGATTTGAAAATTTCAAATATCAAAGACCAGATAAATGTTTGTGGGGTTGCTAATCCATGAGAATGAACTTTGTCCTGACCTCTAGTTCGGAACGATGGAAGAGGGCTGGGCTGAGCTCTCGCATGTCCTATATAGGTGGCACCCTCCATTAGTGACTTAACCGGTTGAAGTTCGACCGGAAAGCACTAATTGAGGGAGAGGCTATGGAGGATAAAATACAAAAAGAGTGTTAGGGTAGTGAAGAGCGGCACACCCGTTAGGGTTTATCAATGTTCCTTATATAGAATTCTTTGACTTGCCCTTCAAGATAGCACGTACTTGGCACGCATAGTAACCGCTTCGGCCGACGTCATGTAATGACGTATTGAGTCGATCGGTTAGGTTCACATGCTGAGATGACTTTTGAGATGGGTCTTCTCGTTCGGGTTCAGGTAAAAAGAATATTCGAATTACGATGATCCACCCAAGATTGTTCAAACCAGATCATTTGGATATGGGTTGTATGGCTAGCGGCGGAGCTAGAAGTAATTGTTAGTGGGGTCAAATTCTTAAAGCATAATTATAGAGAAAAAAAAAAACACCAAAATGCAAACTGGAAAGGAGTTAAAGTAGATATCGATTAATAACATATAATTTTATTTACAATTGATCCCCCAAAAGATACATTGAAATGTCAAAACAAAAAGTAGCTAATTTGATAGACAACTTATAACCGCGCCGATAACCAATTACCAACCACAAAAAGCTACACATTAATGCCAACAAAAAGTAGTTAAGCAGATATCCATTTAAAAACCTATAACAGCGTTTAAAAATGACCTCGACAATTTTTCATATTTTGAAATCGTAGCATAACATCCTCATTTGGGATACTACAAAAAATCTCGCTCTCAATATACACAATCAAGCTATCATGCAACCATTGATTACCCAATGCTCTTTCTACTATAGCTATTGCAACAGGTGAAACTAGAGCCAAGGTCAAAAGCCTGAAAACTAATGGATAACCTATATCTTGTTGGGTCTAGACCATCTTTCGAGAAACATCGCCAATTCCTGTTAAGTTTGAAAACTCGACACTAGACTGCACATCAATGATAAAAATTCCCAAGGTTCTAAAACTTTAAAAGTCTACATTTCTAGGAGAAGAAAAAGAAAAAGATCACAACTTAATGAACTAACCAAAAATTCCCCAAACTCATTAGGTTTACAGTTTTCTGGATTTCAATTTAGAGATTAAGAAATTCTCTTTTTACCTTAAAATAGCGGTGGGAAAGCTAGATTTGTGGAGGTTAGTGGTTAAACAAGAGAGGGGGAGAGGAGAGAGGGGATTTCGTCCACACTTCCATCCTTCGAAGGGGAAAAAAAAAATTAGATTTGCTGCCTCTGGACTCAGGTTCTATTTTTGGCGGTGGAGACTAGAGAGAGTTAGAGGATGATTTGGTGTGGTAAGGAGGGCAAATAGTGGTAAAGAGACTCAGAGAGTTAGAAGAAAAATGATTTGGTGTGATAATTAAGGAGGACAAGTAGTTGGGGCAAAGAAATACAAAATTCTAAAAAATATATTACACTTATTCTATTAAAATTTGCCTCAGTGGGGTCAAGTGAGGTGGTTCGTTTGACTATCGAGTCGAGCTTAAACAAACTCAACTCAAGCCAAGCTTCGAGCAGCTCGCGAGCGGGCTCATTTACACAGCCTACTTGTTGCTAGATCATTCTCTCACTCAATGAAGCCCAAATTGATGTTAATTAGGATCGCAGCCATCCAAAGCCGAACAGTGAAAAGGTTAACGCGCGGATTGGGTTTCGAAATACTACTTTCAAACCGAACCTAACAAATACTGAACCCTTAACAAAATTATGTACTCCAGTATTATTGTAACTAGCGTTTTACCCATTCTATGCACAGGGAATGAAGATTACATTATTGCAAACTTTTTTTTTTAATGTTGTTCCGTTCATTAACGGGCGTAATGCTAGTTAAAAAGAATAAAATCTCGTAACAAATTTGCAGGAGTTCCAATCAATTGCTAGGGTTATGAAAGTAGAAAAAAATAAAGTAAAAATATAAGATGGAAGTTAATAAAAGGGGTGGGAGTCATGGGACACATGGAATAGTTAGGTCTCGTTCAATTGTCAAGAAAGGACGGAAAAATCAACTTTCCCTTTAACTTTTGGGGTGTTCAGTTACTAGGAAAATAATGGGACCCAAAAAATAGTTTTTTCCACTAAGACTGACTTTCCCTCAAAATGTATCCTACGAAAAGGAAGGAATTATGTGTCGTGAAAAAGTTTAGTCCCATCAATTGCACTTTCCTCCTCCCGCCAATTTCCTCCCTTTTTTCTGGTGCCAATTTCCCCACCCCTTCTCCTTTAGGGAAAAAAGGATTTGATACTTTTTTAAAAATTTAAAATTCTAGAAAATTAGGAATGAAGGTTTGGAGACTTATGGGACTCAAACACTTTTGGTTAGGATATTGTATGATGATGTCTTTTTAGTCGTTTTATTTTATTAATTTCAGCTCATTCGCGACAAAATTACTAATTGACCCACTCGACAAATCGAATCAAAAAAGTAAAACAATCTTGAGCAAAAAGCCTCCCAAAAAATTCACTAAAAAGCCAAGAGTACGACTTATGTTGCCTTAACCGTCTTTATGTCGTACTCGATTATTTAACTTTTTCAGCTCATAATTTTATATTTTTCCGACTTCTTTCATTTAGGTATTTGACAAATTTTAAAAATTTGGCGAAAAACTAAATAAAAGTTAATGAGCATTAATAATGCATACTATTTCTAAGAAAATTTTATTTTGTCCAAATAAACTCTTTAAGCCTCGCACACAAGGCTACCTCATACTCAAAGACCCAAATTGAAACTTTCAAAGCTTAGTCACATAATGCGGGCGGGAGTGAAAAACGTCTTTCAAAAACCTTTCAAACAAATTAAAATGTGTGATATGATTAAGAACGCAAGCGTAACGCAAGGATTAAGGGGGTGTTCCACTAATAAAAAAATATTTTTTAAAAAAACCGAGACATGTCATTTTCTTATAATACATCACATAAAAAGTAAGTTTATTCAAAAAATTAACTTAGTAGAACACCAACTAAGCGTGAAAGCCCATTTTCAAATACTAGCGTTTTACCCATTCTATGCACAGGGAATGAAGTTTTTTTTATACCTATCGATGTCCGAACAAGATTATTTTTATACTGGATGCTCTTCTCAACGAGACCTACGACCCTTATAGTTCAGATCAATAAATTTCTAAGCCCACAATTTTATAACTTTTCCTGAAGATTCTTTCAAATTGGCAGGGTCCTGAATTTTGAATGAAAATCAAATAATAGATGAGTAACGTAAAAATATCCAATGGGCCTGATTTTCTCCGAGATCACCTTAATAATTATTTTAAAATTATTTAACGGTTCGGATCGTTTGTGTGGGACCCGAAAGTGAGCCCCACAGAATTACATTTTACAAAGGCTTATAAGTCCCACGCTTCCCACATCAAACGTTGTCGTTTGATGCCCACTACACACCCTGTGGTGACTAAGTCACCACAGGCCCCCCGAATCCCACAAAGTCGGATCTGTTCCAAAATCCAAACCCGACTCACTTGCCCGAACAGAACCTCTTTCTTCAACAAGGTGAATCTGACTCTGACACATTGTTTGATTTGGGTCGAGATCCGTCTCAATAAAATTTTCTTTCTATTTTTCTTGTTGTTACACCGCATAACCTTTTCCTTCAAAACCCAAATTGAACAAAGCCTAGGATTTCCCTGCACCTCTCTACAGACCTCGCCAATGGCAGCCACAGCCATCTCTCTCCTTCTCAGAACCAAACACAGAAGAAGAAGACCAATCACGAACCCTTCCTTCCTCCATTTCTTCTCATCTTCAACCCCCTCCTCAGACTCCACCAACTCTGTCGATGACCAAAACACTCCCTCTCGACCACCACCACAGCCACCACAATCTCAATCTTCATCCTCTTCATACTTCAGCGAAACCCCCTCCAAAGCCGCCTTTGCTGAAGAACTCCGAGAAAACGACAGCCGCCCCTACGCGGATTTGAGGCGCGGTCTTAGGGAGGTTTTGCAGACATTGGAAGAGAGGACCAAGAAGCAAATGTGTAAGTAGTGCTTTTTCAGGGAATTGGTGAGTTTTTTTTAGGGTGTTTGGAGTATATCTTACTATCGAGTATGAAATTGCTGTCTTGGGTTAGAGCATCTCCAACTGCTGGTGTCAAAACGACGTTGCAGAACTCATCTTTGAGCTTGATACGGTGTCAAAAAGTTTGATGCCAAATTTGGCACCCAGAATGACAGTGTCAAAATTTTGCATTGAATTTGGAACAAGGGTGGAGATGGTTTTGCCATTTTTGATGCCAAATTTTAGCTTTGACATGAGATTTAGCACAAGAGTGTACTCGCTCTTAGTGGTAGAATTTAATCAAAATGATAGAAGTGAGTCAAGACTAAATTCTGAGTATATTGTAATTGCATTTGTTGAATTGCCTTCTATAGTTGTTATGAATGATGATAGCATGGTAATATCGTTGTTGCAATGAAATTAGCAATTGGCATCCGGTACTCTATTTGTGTGGTACAACTGTCTTATTTTGTGTTATCAAATCAAGTAATGTATTTAGTATTCACTAGTTCATTGTAAGCATAGACTTGGCCTTCTCACAAATTGATATTGATCATTCAGTAGCAATTAGAGCAGTGTTCTAAAAGTCGCTAGTCGCTCCCAGGTCGGATGGCTGCCGACTAGCGACTAGGGGACTAGTCGGCTAGAGTTTTTTTTTTTTTTAAATATATATTCTCATTCATACTTCATAAGTTTTGAGTAAGTAGAATAACATAAGTAGCAAATCATCAAATAAAAATATACAATCTGTTTTTTACCTTTTTAATGCCTTAGTGGCAACTAAAACCACAACAAGAATAATTAATCCTTAGTGGCAAACCACAACAACAATATACAGTGTGTTAATTTATTGATTTATTCTACAATCTACAGTACGTGGAAACTGTTTTTTAATGTATATTCTACAATCTATAAGTGGAAACCACAAACCACAAACCTTAGCCTCTCGTAATGATAGATAGAGAGACAATTAAATTATTAAAACTGTTTTTTAATGTACTGTACATCATCCACAGTTTTGAGTTTGACCCAAAAATTTAGCAAATCCTGTTTTTTTACCCCAATTTTTCCGATTAGTCGCCGACTTGTCCGATTTTTTTTCGATTCGCGACTTTTCCGATTAGACGACTTGCCCGATTAGTCGCCGACTTGTCCGACTAGTCGCCGACTTGAGCCCGACTAAGTCGGCCAGCGACTAAATCAACCGACTAGGCCCTAGTCGACTCGGAGAGCCCCCGACCCCGACTTAGTCGCCGACTAGTCCCGACTTTTAGAACACTGAATTAGAGTGTTTGTCATCTAATTGAATTGATCATCTCCCATCCACAATTCTCAAGTGATTGTTTGTTGAGCTCGAGCATGGAGATTGGAGACGTCACAGAGCATGGTAAACGTGGAAAATAACATGTTCTTGTATTGTTTTTGTCAGTTTAGGGTCCCTTAATTGAATGGCCTTCTTGCTTCCACATTGTTTCGTTTGTGGAGTACGATGGGCAACATTGAAAGCTTTATATGTGTCACCCCTGACGGCAACATTTCTGTTTGATTGACGCGGGTGATTTGAAGGTTAATGGAGTGAACGTATTAGCGACATTGAATTTCGATTGATGTTGCCTCCTCATCTCTCTAATTACACCGGCACTACTGTGCAAGTAATCTATGTTACGTGGACAACAGTATTACAGTACGCTCATCTGGTGTGCAGTGTGTCCAAAATGTCGTGCCTTTCTAAACTTAAATCTTAGGATCATGTTCGGAACACTTGCGTGTGCTGTATAAAATATAACATGCTTAGAGGATCAGTGTTCTAAAAGTTGGCTGACTAGTCCCCGCCTAGGCGCTAGGCATTGGTCCAACAACTAGATTAGGAAACTGACTAGTTGGCGCCTAATCCCGCCAAGCTAGGCAGCCGACTAGTCGGCACATAGGCCCTAGGCGCATTCTCTGCCTGACTAGTGCCTAGTGAGTTCTAGAACAATGTAGAGGATATGCTTAGATGAAATGTACTTGAAATAGATGTCAAATTGGACAAAGGAAAGTTACAAGGTACTTGAATTCTTGACCTGATCTTTGATCCAACACTGGTTAGTGATGCAATGGGTGAAGCTTTAGTCATTTTTTCATCAATGCTAGGCCAGGGAAATGCCATGTCGTGCCAAACCTTCAATTTTTGCCCCTATTTTATCTCTCATTATTGTAGAAGGCTAGAAATTACTTTTCTAGCTATCGAAGACTTATTTTTCTTAAAAATATCATCAACTTTGGATGATCTAAGTGTCTAAATTATGTACGAGCGTCAGTCACGTATCCAACACCCTTAGCCTAGTTTTATGTTCCAGACACGGGTTTTGTGGGGGAAAATAAAAGTGTCCAGAGTTCATGTAACCCTGCAAGTAGTCTTTACGGTACCTCTTTTTACAATCTATATTTTTCAATTTATTCAGAAAATCCATTTTTGCAGCTCAGAGACTCGATGTCTTGGGCCAGCTTGGCGGCACTCCAAACTGTTTGCTGTCACCGCCAAAGGAGCACTTAGTTGAAAAGGCAAGTGCTACTTTTGTCTTATGTACGAGTTGTATTATCCTTTTATTTTCTGTAATCAAGAAAAATCATTAATCCTTCACCTTCATTTCAATATGTGCATTGGTCTCCGGTTTTTTGTTGCTATAAAGTATGAAATTCTCTTTAGTAACATCCTTATTCTACATCCCTATGCAACAATAACTTTCGATTTGGATCCTGAAGAGAGGAGAAATGTTTTAATGGTTTGAGCAGTTGTTTACATTCTTCATACTTTTTTGCTTTCTGTCCGTGTGTGTGTATTTTGTGGGATTTTTTTTTTATCATTATACTTGTTTCTTATTTATCAGAGAGAATGTTCTCTAAAGGGTTAGCGAGTTTTGTATGGCCAAATCTTTTCTTAGATAAGCATGCTTATAAAGTGCACTGGTTTTGCTTCAAACACTGTGCAGCTGTTATTGATTGTGACACAGTTCACTTTGGATTCTGTTCATCAATTTTTGTCGGATCCCGATAGCAGAGGTCCACTATTGGCTAGTACTAAAACATACTTGGGTTTCCAAAAAGCAACTGACTATTTTTTTTTTTTTGGGTAATCCACAACTTTTATTATTGAAAGAAAGAACCCAACATGAATGAGCAAAACAAGGAAGGTATACCTTCTGATTACAAAGAAACATACAAGAAAACAAGAACTAAGACAAATAAGCCTACCAAAACAACAAACTATAAACTAGAGTATCTAGGAGTGATTTGCCAAGATTGGCAGAGTGAAGAGTTAAAGAGGAGAGGAATTTACATCTGAGAATCTGGAGCCCTTAATCCTAACATCGAACCTAATCTTTTGAAGGACTGAAGCTTGAGGTCTTTGGATCCCCTTGAACACCCTGTTATTCCTTTCTTGACAGTTATAAAACACTATATCATCCCAAGTCATTTTCCTAGTGGTTATGTAAAAGGATTTCCCATTTAATTTCCCTATGAGCCAATTTATCTCGTCATTCCAGTTTTGGTGAGCATTGGATGTACTGCAAAAGGAACAAACCTAATGCCATATGTGCTTGGAATAGAGGCAGCCAAAAAACTATGGTGAATGTCTTCAGTTTGTATATCATAGAGAGGACAAAGAGGGGAGGTTTGAGTACCCCAGCCAAGGTTTTGAATCCTGTTCTGTACCAGCGGGTATGTACCGTTTTTTGTGACTAACTGGTATCGGATGAGGAGAAAATGATAATGGTGAAGAAATTGTGTCAGTTCTAGGCTAGTTGGAACAAAAAAATTATGTTAAATTTCGGCTTTTGTGGGTTGCAATGCCTTTTTTGTTGCATTGTCCTTTTTTGTGGGTTGCAACTAAAACTAAAAGACCTTGTTTCTAATTAGGTTTGCTGATCAGACTGTTGCTTAATGTTGTTGTTTTTAGTTCTCAAGTGAAGAATCAGTTGATAGTTCTCAGCTAAAATCTTGTGTTGACGCCCATGAGTGTTTATTTCTAGTCTAAGTTTGTTGCTGGAAGTTTGAACTCAAGTTTTTGTTTGAAGTCTTGTTTCTAATTTTTGTTTGAAGTCTAATAACAGTTCCTCGGTATCAAGGTGCTACAGGTTGGAAGAAAAAAAAATTGCTTCCTGGTGGTAGTTTGAAAATCTACCCAGAATGCCTTACTTTGGCATTGCCAAGTTCGTTTGGTATTTGATAGTTCCCAGATTTTATTTGCTTGATGCACTACTGCTGTTCTTTAGTGACTGTCCATATGTACTGTAATGTTCCGGCCTCAAAGGTGAAATTTTTTGAGGCTGTTCTGATTAGTTGTTGTCCCTATGAGGTCTGTGTTTGGATGAAAATCAGTTGGGAAAATCTATATACTGCCTACCCAGTTGAGGTATGTTTGTTTGACCCAAACTGTTGGATATTTCTTGTGTTGACGCCCATGAGTAATTATTTTACTATCAACTGATTGTCTCATAGTTTGTGTTTTTTTTTTCTTTTAGCTGCTCGGTGTAATCATTTCCAGTAGCCCTTTTTATGTCATCATGTTACTAACTACATAATGCTGATGCGTATGAAGGATGTCATTGCTTGTTTGATCCTATTTTGCTAACTAGGACATTGTCAGCAAGTACATTACTTAGGCTGGGAAAATGATTTCTGGAATGCATGATGCGAATTTTAAACCATTGTTGTAAGGGTGTTTTCATTACTGATAGAAGCAATTTTGTTTTAAGATAAGTATATTTGGTTGGAAAAGTCTAGACTAGTAGTAGTATGATTCCGCTAACAACTCGCAAAACAATTTATTCCGAATTTGATTCAAGAATCATGTTTGAATTTGATTTTAAAAAATTTAATTGGTTGGAAGAATCATGTTTGAATTTGATTTTAAATTGGTTGGAATCCCCAACCAAACATGGGATTGGCCAAACATAGGATATCCAGATGTTAATCCTGCATGAATCAAACAGGGGATTGAGTGAGATTCAAGACTAATTTAATACCAAGATTGATAATCTAGGATTATCAATCCCAGGACTACCAATCCTACATGTTTTAGTCCGTGAATCAAACGAGGCCGTACTTATTTGGCAGGCTGATATTTAGTTATGGTATGGTTTTGTATCTCTGTCTCTGGCTCTGGCTCAACTCTCGAGCATAAACGATAAACAGTGGCAGGCTGATATTTAGTTATGCTATGGTTCTGTATCTATGTCACTGGCTAAACTCTCGAGCATAAATGATAAACAGTAACTCCCTAACTTATTTTTTGTTCTTGCAGTGGCGCAACTGACGACTAAGATCGAACACCTGTCCATGGCTTTACACAAGAAGTTGATATGTGGATCAAATTTCTCTATTTCAGGGAGTTTTTTCATTTTCGTTTTTTCATTTTCTCTATTTCAGGGTGGATCTTATATAAAGTTTTGCACTGCCTTCCTTACCCATGCTGTACATTTCAGCTCTACATAATATTTTCTAGAAGTGGTGATTGCTAGGATGGGATACTTGATTAGTAGTCAGTCATTTGGTGGTCTACTGGTCTTAATAAGAGCTTAACCAAAAGTAACTTAAACCTGTATCACAAAGATTTTTGCACCTTTAAGCAGCATTTACCCTCTCCATTTCTTTTGGCTTTAAGTAATACAGTCAAATTTTACCCAACATAGGCCGAGTAATTGCCAAGCGGATATACCACGTTCTTGTTGATAAATTCCTTTTGAGTTCTGGACTAAAGATTAAATCATAGAATTAAACAGTTTATCGGCAAACGTGCTTCTACAGTAAAGTTGTAACAGGACGTTTGTCTCGTTTCCGTAGGATAATTTTCATGTGTGCCTGTTATCCTGATGATGGTAGAATTCCAATTACAGTACATTGTGATTACGTTGCTGTAATTTCCTTCTGTATGGCAGTAATTGACTAATTGTGTAGTGTTATTTAGTATGTGGAATACCATCCTGAACCTTAAAATATAATTCACTGTGGCGGTATACATTCCAATCTCTGCACGAAATGCTTTTCTTAGATTTTCACGGCTTTCGATAAGTCATCAAGAAATTCTTGAATTATCAGCTCTTTAACACGAGACGGTGGAGGAACTCTCTCCTCTTCTCTATTTGTGGCTGTGCTACTGCTACCATCTCTAGGTTCCTTTCTGATGCTTATTCAATGACAAGGTTCTAATTCTGGTTAATTTTTATAGGACAAACACTCTCGGAAGGGTCTTCAAGCAATGGTCCAAAGGAGGAAGAAGTTATTTAAGTATCTAAGAACAACTGACTGGGATTCCTATTGCCTTGTTCTTTCTAAACTTGGTCTCAGGGACCTGTTTTTAAAATTTTAACTTATCCCAGAAAAAGCATTTAACGATCCAACAAGGTTCGAGTTCCGCCAACTGCAGGACTAGTGGGCCCTTTCTCCATATAGTACCTAAGTGGTGCTATGGTGACGGTTGTCCTTTCGGACAGTAGCCATGGCTCAAATTGGACATTCCATAGCGGATCGGGAGCCCCCATGGTCACCCCCAAGGGCGGGCTGCGATGTTGGTTGCCCCCTCCCACCTTTTTTGGTGTTCAAAATAAAAGAGAGAATCATCTGCTTATCTTTTACAAGTGAGCTTTAGTTGAGTTGAATTACTGTATCTCCTCCATCATACGTATAATGGGGGTAAGTAGTGGACAACTTTTCCATTTTCTTTCACAAACAACAATCTGTTATTCAGCAATCCCAAATTCTGTGTTGGCCAAGTCTAAATATCCATATATGACAGCACATTCAGGTGAGATGAGCAAAACTCAAGGCCCTTTTCAGATTAAGGAATAAGCTATGTAAACCATGGATAAATCCAAAGACGTTTGGGGAGGAGAGGGACTTGGGTTTGGAGAGAGAGAGAGAGAGAGAGTTTTGGTCAGAAATCCACTGGCCGGATTTTTGGGTTTGATTGGTTTCTTTTGACTAGTGGTGGTGGTGGGTATGGAGGAGGGGAGGGACTTGGGTTTGGGGAGGGGAGAGAGAGAGAGAGAGAGACGTGTTCTCTGTTTTATTATTTATTATTATTTAAGTTAGTGGTGGCCCCAGTGACACGTGCCATGTCTCTTAGCATGACACGTGTATTGTGTGTGGTTGGGTGTGTGCCTGTAGCATTTTCCCTGTCTTTAAGTTGTACTCGATTATTTAACTTTTTCAGCTCATAATTTTATATTTTTTCGACTTCTTTCATTGAGGTATTCAACAAATTTTAAAAATTTGGCGAAAAACTAAAGACAGTTTTTTTTTTGAACCAAGAAAACATATCACATTAATTAATTAGTCAAAAGGTTACAAAGACGGCTCCGCACAAGATTATGAGCAAGTCTCACATCTCGGCGAGCGGCCTTAACTACAGTTACGGACAGAGGGGGGTGCTGCGCAGCGTGCTGTGCGGCTCCCGGCGCGGCCGCGCCGGTGTCCGTTCAATGATCGGAAACGACCATTGCGTAGAGCTCGTCGAATACTACAAGTGTGCCAAAAATCAAATCTATCGGATATAGTTAAGTGTGTCATCGGAAAAAAAATAACTTGAAAAAAAATGGGTTTTATAATTTTCATCTAGTGTTTCAAGTCATAAGTGTTCTAATTTTTTTCAAATTTTATGTGTTCCGATCACGCATTTAATGATATCCGAACGAGTTGATTTTTGGTACACTTGTAGCACTCGAGAAGCTCTACACGATGGACGTTTCCGATCATCGAACCGACACCGGCACTGCCACGCCGAGTGCCGCACAGTACACTGCACAACACAAGGCTGTGCAGCACCCCCCGCTGTCCCTACAGTTACATACTCAAAAGCTTTCATAATGTCTAGAATATCCAACACAATATTTCTACTAATAGTTATGCAAGCATTACTACAACAACATAACGCATGAATAGCTTCAAGGCTATCTGTCAAAACTTGCATGTTCCTCAACCCGACAGCTTTAGCCCATCTCAAAGCCTGCAAAATAGCCAAAGCTTCCACTTCAGTCGAAGACAATGCATAAACTCTTGTGTAGCCCTGCCGCATATTACTAGATATAGCATCATCTGCACACCATGCCGCTACTCCCACGGACAACTCTTTCTTCCACGCACCATCCACCACAACCCTTGTAAGCCGAGCATCCTCCTGCATGACACCACAGCAAAAATCCCAAAGAAACCTAATGATAATTTTCCTTCCTTTATCCACAAAATAACCTGGCACTCGAAATACGGATAATAAATAAAGAGGGATAGTAGACAATGTGTGCTTAACCAGAGTAACCCTCCCAGGAAAAGTCAGTAAACTTCTTTTCCAATTAGCCAATTTATTATGAATTCTATCTAAGGCCCTTCTAAAAAGATCCCCCTTTTCTTTAGTAAAATCCAAATCCGCACCTAAATAAACACTGGGTTTATCCACAATTTTAACACCAAAATTTTCAAAAAGAAACTCCCTCATGCCCACCCTCGAGTTAGGGCTAACAAAGATGTTCGACTTTGTCAAATTAATTTTTTGACCCGCCCTCCTGCAATACTCATCTAAAAGCCACTTAAGCCTCCTCACATGCGCTGCCTCAAATTCCATGAAGAAAAAACTGTCATCTGCAAAGAAAAGGTGAGACACCCTAGGCGATCTAGGACTAACCGCCACGCCTCTGCAGATAGACTGAGCATTGAGGAATTGCAACGAAGAAGATAGGACTTGGCTCACAAGAATAAAGAGGTATGGAGACAAAGGGTCACCCTGCCTTAACCCACAAGACGGTCTGAAAATCTCCGACCTGCTCCCATTAACCAAAACTGCGAAGGAGACCGTCGAAACGCATTGATAAATAAGATCAACCCATTCAAGACTAAAGCCCAATTTTCTCAACACCTCAACCAAAAAAGACCAGCTAATTCTATCATAGGCATTATGCATGTCCAACTTCAATGTGAACAACTCTTTCTTCCCAACTTTCTTATGTCTAATGAATTCCATGATCTCATGGGCCAGATAAATATTATCTGAAATTTGTCGCCCCAAAACAAAAGCATTTTGAAATTCAGAAACAAAACCACCCAAAACCCCCCAAGTAAGCGGTTCACCAGAACACGCGCAATAATTTTATAAATCACATTACATAAACTAATGGGTCTGAAATCATTCACCGAAGTGGGATTAGGCGACTTGGTAATAAGGGTAATATAAGTGTGATTCAACTCCCTAAGCATCTAGGACCCAAAAAAAACTCCCTAAGCATCACACCAGAATGAAAAAAGGAGAGCACAACTTTAGAGACCTCACTCCCCACCAAATCCCAATTTTTCTGATAAAAGGCCGCTATAAAACCATCCGGACCCGGTGCTTTTAGTCCCCCCATTTGAAAAACAACCAGTTCAACTTCTTTTTCAGAAAAAGGGTGTATCAAGAACTAGTTTTTGTTGATCAGTGAGCTGAAAATTGAGAGTAGAAATAAGATCAAGATTCCACTCATTTCTAATCCCATCTCCAGACTCAACTTGGGGTTGATAAAGACTAGCTTCATGCACCCCCAAAAAGTTTACGAAAATGCGTGTTAATAATTTTTTTTTTTTGCCAATCATTTTTTTTAGGCTTTGTGCTTCTGTTGGTTTTTATCTTTAATTTATTTCTGTTTGTTGAAAAGGGTTTTGAAATTTTTTGTGTGAATTGTTAATTATAAGGATGGTTTTTGTGGGGTTTTTTTTTTTAACGAATATGCAAATTCAGTTTTGTTAGTTTAGATGAATAGCCAAAGTGGAGAGTAGCGTTGGAATGGGGTGTGAAAAACGGGGACCCGGGGGCCCTGCTGTGCGGGTGCCGCATGGCACCGTGCCATGCGGCCATCCGACCGTCCATTGCGAAAATGCACGGCTCGGATTTAATCAAGCAATGGATGGCTTAGATTTGCATTGAGCTCGGATTAAATCCGAGCCGTATATTTTCGCAATGGACGGCTTGGATGGCCGCATGGCACGGTGCCATGCGGCACCTGCACAGCAGGCCCCCCAAATCCGAAAAACGGGAGTGCGAGCGTGAGTGAAAAACGTCTTTCAAAATCCTTTCAAACAAATTAAAATTTGTGTGTGTGAATATCGAGAGCGCGAGCGTGAAACAAGGATCAAGTGTGAAGGGAGCACTTCTAGTCCGGACTCCGGACTTCCGGACCTCCATGATCCGAGCATTTTTTTGACGATCCGATCCGTCCAATGTGTTCAGAAGGTGTTTTCAAGGGTCGACGCGAGAAATCTTCAAAAACAAATACAGGGAAGGGCTTGATCTAAGCAGTTTTCGCAAAAAATATATATATACAGTTTTTGCAAAAATTGCTTGGATCAAGTCATTCCCGGTATTTTTTTTTAAAGATTTCCCACGTGGACCCTTGAAAACACCTTCTGAACACATTGGACGACTCGGATTTTCCAAAAATAATTTGCAACACAAAAAAAAACCATTTTTTTCTTATTAACGGGAGGTGTGGACTAGAAGATTGGGCCAAGTGTGAAAGCCCATTTTGAAATAGTGTTATGTGACCAACGTCCAAACTCCAAAGACACAAAAAGTCGGATCCGTTCCAAAATCAAAACCCGACTCACTTGCCCGAACAAAACCGAACCTCTTCTTCCACTAGGTGAATCTGAAATTGCTAGGGTTTCCCTACGCCTCTCTACAGACCTCGCCAATGGCAGCCACAGCCATATCTCTCCATTTCAGAACCAAACACAGAAGAAGAAGACCAATCACGAACCCTTCCTTCCTCCATTTCTTCTCATCTTCAACCCCCTCCTCAGACTCCACCAACTCTGTCGACGACCAAAACACTCCCTCTCCACCACCACCATCGCCACCACAATCTCAATCTTCATTCTCTTCATACTTCAGCGACGTCAAAGCCCGTCTCAAACAACAACAAACCCCCTCCAAAGCCGCCTCTCCCGAAGAAGTCCGAAAAAAACTCGCCGAGTTCAACAGCCGCTACGCCGCACCTCCTCCAGCTAATAATTCCTCTCATCAGCAGCAGCCAATCTCGTTTCAGGAGCTTTACAAGCGAAGGAGCGAGAATTCCACCATCGAGGCGAGTAACAAAGGCGGCGCTGTCCATCGGCCAGCATTCGACACCATTCGCGAGAGCTTACGTCAGCTCCATCCAAAGAAAGCTTCCAATAATGCCGACCAAGTCCGTAATAACAATGATCCGATGTCGCTTCAAAGATATAGAGATATGTTGAATATGCGTCCGGTCGATCCGAATAACGGTAGAGACTCGACGGTTGTGATTGGGGGGACTGATAAGCAGTTACCGGTTTCGGTGTTTGGGAAGGAGTTGAGGGAGAAGAAGGAGAATGAGTCGGTTCCGATGAGGACGGAATTCACGAGGAGGTACGGTTACGATGAGTTAGGTGTGAAGTTGAGGAAGTTGAGGCCGGAGAGTAAGAAGGGGGAGTGGTTTTCGTTGGGAGAGTTAAATGAGAGATTGATGAAGTTGAGGGAGTTGGAGGAGAAGGAGATGCAGTCGACGATGGCTGGAGTTCGTTACTCGGATTTGAGGCGCAGTCTTATGACTTTGCAAATGTCGGATGAAGAGAAGACCAAGAAGCAAATGTGTAAGTAGTGCCTTTTCCGGTACTCTATTTTTGTGGTACAACTGTCTTATTTTTGTGTTATCAAATCAAGTAATGTATTTAGTATTCCTTAGTTCATTGTAAGCATAGACTTGGCCTTCTCACAGATTGATAATGATCATTCCGTAGCAATTAGAGTGTTTGTCATCTAATTGAATTGATTATCTCCCATCCACAATTCTCAAGTGATTGTTTGATGAGCAGCTTCAGCATGGAGATTGGAGACGTCACAGAGCATGGTAAATGAGAAAAATGACATGTTCTTGTATTGTTTTTGTCAGTTAAGGGTCCCTTAATTGAATGGCCTTCTTGCTCCCACATTGTTTCATTTGTGGAGTACAATGGGCAACATTGGAAAGCTTTATGTGTCACCCCCAACGGCAACATTTCTGTTTGATTGACGTGGGTGTTTTGAAGGTTAATTGAGTGAACGTATTAGCGACATTGAATTTAGATTGATGTTGCCTCCTCATCTCTCTAATTACACGGGCACTACTGTGCAAGTAATTTATGTTACGTGGACAACAGTATTACAGTACGCTTATCTAGTGTGCAGCGTGTCCAAAATGTCGTGCCTTTCTAAACTTAAATCTTAGGATCATGTTCGGAACACTTGCGTGTGCTGTATAAAATATAACATGCTTAGAGGATCAGTGTTCTAAAAGTCGGCTGACTAGTCCCCGCCTAGGTGCTAGGCATTGGTCCAACAACTAGATTAGGAAACCGTCTAGTTGGCGCCTAGTCCCGCCAAGCTAGGCAGCCGACTAGTCGGCGCATAGCCCCTAGGTGCCATTCTCCGCCCGACTAGTGCCTAGCGAGTTCTAGAACAATGTAGAGGATATCCTTAGATGAAATGTACTTGAAATAGAAGTCCAATTGGACAAAGGAAAGTTACAAATGGTACTTGAATCCTTGACCTGATCTTTGATCCAACACTGGTTAGTGATGCAATGGGTGAAGCTTTTTTTTAGTCATTTTTTCATCAATGCTAGGCCAGGGAAATGCCATGTCGTGCCAAACCTTCAATCTTTGCCCTTATTTTATCTCTCATTACTGTAGAAGGCTAGAAATTACTTTTCTAGCTATCGAAGCGAAGACTTATTTTTCTTAAAAATATCATCAACTTTGGATGATCTAAGTGTCTAAATTAGGTACGAGCGTCAGTCACATATCCAACACCTTTAGCCTAGTTTTATGTTCCAGACACAGGTTTTGTGGGGGAAAATAAAAGTGTCCAGAGTTCATGTAACCCTGCAAGTAGTTTTTACGGTACCTCTTTTTACAATCTATGTATTTCAATTTATTCAGAAAATCCATTTTTGCAGCTCAGAGACTCGATGTCTTGGGCCAGCTTGGCGGCACTCCAAACTTTTTGCTGTCACCACCAAAGGATCACTTAGTCGAAAAGGCAAGTGCTACTTTTGTCTTATGTACGAGTTGTATTATCCTTTTATCTTCTGTAATCAAGAAAAATCATTAATCCTTCAACTTCATTTCATTATGTGCATTGGTCTCCGGTTTTTTATTGCTAAAAAGTATGAAATTCTCCGTAGTAACATCCTTATTCTCCATCCCTATGCAGCAATAACTTTCAATTTGGATCCTGAAGAGAGGAGAAATGTTTTAATGGTTTGAGCAGTTGTGTACAATCTTCATACTTTTTTGGTTACTGTCCGTGTGTGTGTTTTGTGGGATTTTTTTTATTATTATACTTGGCTCTTATTTATCCGAGAGAATGTTCTCTAAAGGGTCAGCGAGTTTTGTATGGCCAAATCTTTGCTTAGATAAGCATGCTTATAAAGTGCACTGGTTTTGCTTCAAACACTGTGCATCTGTTATTGATATATATATATATATATAGGTAAAATTTCTTATCCACACTCCCGGATTTAAGGGAAAAATGGGGTTTTTTTGTGTTACAAATTTTTATTGGAAAATCCGATCCGTCCAATGTGTTCAGAAGGTGTTTTCAAGGGTCCACGCGAAAAATCTTCAAAAAAAAATACCGGGAAGGGCTTGATCCAAGCATTTTTCGCAAAAAATATAAATATATATTTTTTGCGAAAACTGCTTGGATCGAGCCCTTCCCGTTATTTTTTTTGAAGATTTTCCGCATGGACACTTGAAAATACCTTCTGAACACATTGGACGGATCGGATCGTCAAAAAAAATTTTGCATCACGAGGTGCGGAAATTAAAAGTCCGGATAAGAGACGGACCCTATATATATATATATATATATATATATATCAGTCATGATCTCCTAAGGGAACCCTTATTAAAAATTTGGTGCGGACCTAGCCTTTTTTCAACTTTCCAGATCAAATTTTGACGATCCGAACCGCTCAATGTTTTTAAAATGCGTTTTCCAAGGTCCACGCGGGAAATCTTCAAAAAAAAAAATACCCGGAAGGGCTTGATCCAAACAGTTTTTGATAAAACTGTGTATGTACAGTTTTATCAAAAACTGTTTGGATCAAGCCCTTCCGGATAATTTTTTTTTTGACGAATCTTCACGTAGGCCCTTAAAAACGCATTTTAAAAACATTGAGCGGTTCGGATCATCAAAATTTGATCCGGAAAGGTGAGGTCCGCACCAAATTTTAATAAGGGATCCATTAGGTCATCGTTAACTGTACATATGCACAGTTTTATCGAAAATTGTTTGGATCAAGCCCTTCCGGGTATTTTTTTTTGAAGATTTCTCGCGTGGACCTTGGAAAACGCATTTTAAAAACATTGAGCGGTTCGGATCGTCAAAATTTGATCTGGAAAGTTGAAAAAAGGCTAGGTCCGCACCAAATTTTTAATAAGGGATCCCTTAGGAGATCGGGACTATATATATATAGAGGGTCCCTTATTGAAAAATAAAATGCTGACTTAGCTTTTTTTGTGTTTCCGAGCCAAATTTTGACGATCCGAACCGTTCAATGTTTTTAAAATGCATTTTTAAAGGCCTTGGTCAAAAAAATACCGGAAGGGCTTCATCCGATCGATTTTGGTTAAAACGCTATATATAACGTTTTTAACCAAAACTGATCGGATGAAGCCCTTCCGAGTATTTTTTTTGGACGAATCTTCGCCGAGGCCCTTAGAAATGCATTTTAAAAACATTGAACGGTTCGGATCGTCAAAATTTGGCTCGGAAAGGTGAGGTCCGCATTTTAACTTTAATAAGGGACCCTTATTGGAAGTTTATCCTATATATATATATTGGTAATCCACAACTTTTATTATTGAAAGAAAGAACCCAACATGAATGAGCAAAATGAGGAAGGTATACCTTCCTATTACAAAGAAACATACAAGAAAACAAGAACTAAGACAAATAAGCCTACCAAAACAACAAACTATAAGCTAGAGTATCTAGGAGTGATTTGCCAAGATTGGCAGAGTGAAGAGTTAAAGAGGAGAGGAATTTACATTTGAGAATCTGGAGCCCTTAATCCTAACATTGAACCTAATCTTTTGAAGGACTGAAGCTTGAGGTCTTTGGATCACCTTGAACACCCTGTTATTCCTTTCTTGACATTTATAATACACCATAGCATCCCAAGTCATTTTCCTAGTGGTTCTGTAACAGGATTTCCCATTTAATTTCCCTATGAGCCAATTTATCTCGTCATTCCATTTTTGGTGAGCTTTGGATGTACTGCAAAAGGAACAAACCTACTGCCATATGTGTTTGGAGTAGAGGCAGCCAAAAAAATATGGTGAATCTCTTCATTTTGTGTATTATAGAGAGGACAAAGAGGAGAGGAATTTACATTTGCGAATCTGGAGCCCTTAATCCTAACATCGAACCTAATCTTTTGAAGGACTGAAGCTTGAGGTCTTTGGATCACCTTGAACACCCTGTTATTCCTTTCTTGACATTTATAATACACCATAGCATCCCATGTCATTTTCCTAGTGGTTCTGTAACAGGATTTCCCATTTAATTTCCCTATGAGCCAATTTATCTCGTCATTCCATTTTTGGTGAGCTTTGGATGTACTGCAAAAGGAACAAACCTACTGCCATATGTGCTTGGAGTAGAGGCAGCCAAAAAAATATGGTGAATCTCTTCATTTTGTGTATTATAGAGAGGACAAAGAGGGGAGGTTTGAATACCCCAACCAAGGTTTTGAATCCCATTCCGTACCAGCCAGTACGTACCATTTCTGTGACTAACTGGTATCTTGTACCCCAATTTTCGTTCGGGTGCCGGTACCAGTGAGTGACGGCGATTCCGGATAATTCAGGCCGAGAAGTCTGTACCGTTGATTCCCGTCCGGTAAGTTGCACTGACTGGTAGAGCTGGCCGGCTCGACGTCCTCGACCTCTCCCATGCCAGAAAACAGTTTTTATTAAAGTACTTTGGAAAAAACATTTTTTTGTAGAAATAATTTTTAAAAAAAAACAGTTTAAAAAAAATTGAAAAAAAAGAAGAAAAAGTTTTGGAAAAAAAACTGTCTTTTGAAATAAAAAACAATTTAAAAAAATAATTGTTTGAAAATCATTGTTGAGAGAGAGAGAGAGGGTTTTTTGTGCAATAATGGTTGACTGGGTGTACTTGATTGAGTACATGTGGGGTCTACCAAATTTGGTTATTGGCAATGGGTTGTTGCTAGTTATTGTTATCGAAGGGCCAAATTTTGGTTAGTTGCTAAGTTTGGTTATTCTAATGTGATCACTTTTTTGAACAAACATTGCTAACCTTAGCAACCTTTTGGTTTTGGTTAGGGCGTTAGGCCATTGAGGATGCTCTAAGACCATATATGCCTGATGCATAGTTTCAGTTGTGAATTCTCCTTACACCTAGGCCCCCCTCTTTTTTTGGCAAACAAACTAGGCGCCATGCTTCTTTGCCCGAATGGAGAGAGTTTTCTCTACCAGTCCATAAAAGGTTTCTGAGATGCTTTTCTATATGCGAGTAAACAGATTTTGGAAGAATAAAATGCATAGTCCAAAAGATTTGCATGCTGAACAAAATAGATCATTAGATTGTATATGTTGAAGTCTCCCTGCATAGGAGAGAAACTTATTGGCCCAACTCTTTATTTTGTTTGCAAACTTTGTGATGAGGCTACTGCAGTCAGTCATTTTGAGTGTATATAAGGGGAACCCCCAAATACTTGACTGGAAGAGTACCGAACTGAAAACCCAAAATGGAGCACAAGCCATTTTTAGTTCGATCATCAACCCCCCCCCCAGAAATTTAACTGTCTGTCTATAGCTGAAGCATTGGCTTGCACAAGGCACGTAAGCTCACTACCTCTTATGTCTTACTTGCTGCAGTCTGTAGCAGTGCTATTTTGCTTTCAATTTATCCTGTACTTGATAATTCTATGGCTGCACACTTGGCGACCAATCCTTTACTCAGTTCATGTTCTGAGCACATAGCAGTTAACCGCTTCCTTGGATGATAAAAGAGACGATCATTATTAGAGATTTGACCAGCATGGAAACTTCAGTGTTTATATATGTCCATTTTGTGCATCCTATCTTTGAAGAGGCTGATCTTTTGCCTAATCTTTGGACGGAAATGTACTCATTTGAGAATTATATATTGTTTAGTTTTGAATGGAGTTGTTTGACCATTTCTAACGTTAGTTTTAATATTGTTTTGTGCAGTATTTCCATCCAGATCACATGTCCTCTTCAGAGAAAATGAAACTGGAGCTTCAAAAAGTGAGAGATGAATTCAAAATGTCTGAGTCAGACTGTGGATCTGCTCGTGTTCAAGGTACTTTATACTTGATTTTGGATAAATTGGTCGCAAACATTCCCTGCCTCAACCGCTTCTCTTTCGATTTTACATACGTGCATGTGGCAAATAATTTTTTACAACTTCGTGGACGTTACCTTTAACTCCACCACACTTCTCTTTCAAATTACACCTGTTGAAGATTTTGGATAAATTGGTCGCGAACATTCCCTGCCTCAACCCCTTCTCTTTCTGTTTTACATACTTGCACGTGGCAAATAATTTATATAATTACATAGTAGCACATGGAAAATAGTTTTGAACTCTCTCTCTCTCTCTCTCTCTTAACTCAAATAGTGAAGTATTTCTTTCACACGATGTTCTGAATAGACATAAATTAAAGGAGAGGACTGCGTACATTTTCCCTCAGGTTGCAATTTGATTTTGCATAGAAAACAATGTTCCAGGGTCGGTAGGGTTTTTCTTGTTGCCTCTCTTTTTTCTTCTAGAAACTTATGATTACCTGTACTTGTAATTATTTGGCAGGCTGATATTTAGTTATGCTATGGTTCTGTATCTATGTCACTGGCTCAACTCTTGAGCATAAACGATAAACAGTAACTCCCTAGCTTATTTTTTGTTCTTGCAGTGGCGCAACTGACGACTAAGATCAAACACCTGTCCACGGCTTTACACAAGAAGGTGATATGTGGATCAAATTTCTCTATTTCAGGGAGTTTTTTCATTTTCGTTTTGGATTTACTCGGTGGATCTTATATAAAGTTTTGCACTGCCTTCCTTACCCATGCTGTACATTTCAGCTCTACATAATATTTTCTAGAAGTGGTGATTGCTAGGATGGGATACTTGATTAGTAGTCAGTCATTTGGTGGTCTACTGGTCTTAACCTGTATCACAAAGATATTTGCACCTTTAAGGATTGACCCTCTCCATTTCTTTTGGCTCTAAGTAATACAGTCAAATTTTACCCAACATAGGCCGAGTAATTGCCAAGCGGATATACCACGTTCTTGTTGATAAATTCTTTTTGAGTTCTGGACCAAAGATTAAATCATAGAATTAAACAGTTTATCAGCAAACGTGCTTCTACAGTAAAGTTGTAACAGGACGTTTGTCTCGTTTCCGTAGGATAATTTTCATGTGTGCCTGTTATCCTGATGATGGTAGAATTCCGATTACAGTACATTGTGATCGCGTTGCTGTAATTTCCTTCTGTATGGCAGTAATTGTGTAGTGTTATTTAGTACATGGAATACATCCTGAACCTTGAAATATAATTCACTGTGGCAGTATACATTCCAATCTCTGCATGAAATCTTTTCTTAGATTTTCACTGGTTTCGATAGGTCCTCAAGAAATTCTTGAATTATCAGTTCTTTAACGCGAGACAGTGGAGGAACTCTCTCCTCTTCTCTGTTTGTGACTCTGCTACTGCTACCATCTCTAGGTTCCTTTCTGATGCTTATTCGATGACAAGGTTCTAATTCTGGTTAATTTTTATAGGACAAACACTCTCGGAAGGGTCTTCAAGCAATGGTCCAAAGGAGGAAGAAGTTATTGAAGTATCTAAGAACAACTGACTGGGATTCCTATTGCCTTGTTCTTTCTAAACTTGGTCTCAGGGACAACCCTGATTTTAAAATTTTAACTTATCCCAGAAAAAGCACTTAACGATCCAACAAGGTTCGAGTTCCGCCAACTGTAGGACTAGGGGGCCCTTTCTACATACAGTACCTAAGTGGTGACGGCTGTCCTTTCGGACAGTAGCTATGGCTCGAATTGGACATTCCATAGCGGGTCGGGAGCCCCATGGTCACCCCCAAGGGCAGGCTGCGATGCTGGTTGCCCCCTCCCACCTTTTTTTGAGTTCAAAATAAGAGAGAATCATCTGTTTATCTTTTGCAAGTGAGCTTTAGTTGAGTTGAATTAATGTATCTCCTCCATCTTACGTATAATGGGGGTAAGCGGTGGACAACTTTTCGATTTTCTTTCACAAACAACGATCTGTTATACAGCAATCCCAAATTCTGTGTTGGCCAAGTCTAAATATCCATATTTGACAGCACATTCAGGTGAGATAAGCAAAACTCAAGGCCCTTTTTTGGGCAAATGAACACATCCTTCCATATTGAAAGTACGTAAATTGGGGCAAGCAGAAGCTTAGCAGGTGCCTAATGACAATGAAAACAAGAAGTTTGCAGAATTCATAACAGTGAAAGTCGATTGTGGGCAATAGATTCGACTCTACATTGGTTGATATCAATGAAAGTCAATTTTTGATGTTGGGATCACTCTTGCCTATGTTTTCCGATAATGGAATCACTCGAGTTTGTGCAGCTACTAGCTATAGTTGTGTTTGTTCCAGACCTGATTGTAATGTCCTCTTCAAATTTTCGGTCAATGAATGATGCATCATTCCAACTTTGAGACGAGCTGTTTCTTTTGAAGAAAATTCTCTCTTCAGATTATGATGTGTTGTTGCATGTTGAAGATATTGAAAGAATCAGAAGCAGCTTGTAGAATAAGTGTTTGCCGGTGCATATCATGTTTTACGCCGCTGATCCTGAACTCAGAATAATTGGGTGCAAATGCTGCCAAATGCATAGGAAAGAAAGAGTCGAGCATGGCCATCAGTTAACTTATGGACACCCATATGATGTACAATTTTTTCACCACAGAAAATGTTTGCATCAATTAACTTTTAGGAGGTGGAAGCTTCACCACAGAACTCAGTACTTCCACCAGGAAAAAACTGAAGTTCTAACAGTACTTGTCGGTCTAACGCAATGCAAGTTATCCTGAAAATTACTTGGGACTCCGGGATTACTGTTCTGAAGCCCTTAAAGTCACACAATTATAAGCTAAAGGTAGGTCATAGATGTGTGATTGCAGTGGTTCGGAAACTGGTGGTCCAGACCGCTGAATAATTCTCTAGGTCGCCATCTACATCTAAAGCCCTGGTTTTCACCATGTTTGTGAGACTAGCTAGGGCGATTTGAGATTCTGGGTAATGGCAACAAATGAGTCATGGACAAAGAGAAGTGGGGACATGTCTCCCCTCTTCAAGTCCCTATGGTCACTAGGCTTGTGACATTGTTGGACTTTTAGCTCTTGTAATCTCTCTCTCTCTCTCTCTCTCTCTCTCTCTCTCTCTCTCTCTCTCTCTCTCTCAAAAGTCTTGACTACTCATGTTTATCTGATCTAATGGGATAACTTAATCTACAATATTGTTGGTCTTATCTACCACATTCCATAGACAATTCTATGGGAAAACTCAAGCTTGGGGATTTGAAACATCTTACTTATATTTGCTACCAAGAACTTGTAAAAGTAACAAAGGATTGTCGCATCTCTTGTCGCATTGGTTAACCGACTTGCTTCGATGGGACTTACCAGTTACCATCCCAAAGTAGTCGATTCCTCTCTACAATGATTTGTCCTTGAGACCACTTCACCTCACGCGAACGCACAAAAAGAGTTGTGGGAGATACTAGGGAGATTAATCTAGTTCATCGGGAGACTCTTACAAAATAAATACCGTATATAAAAGATGTAAAAGTAACATATATAACCATAAGAATATTGTTGGTCTTATTCTACCACATTCCTTAGACAATTCTATGGGGATTTGGAACATCTTACTTATATTTGCTACCAAGAACTTGTAAAAGTTACGAAGGGGTTGTCGCAGTGATTAACCGACTTGCTTCGACGGGACTTACCATCTCAAAGTAATCGATTCCTCTCTGCAGCGATTTGTCTTTGAGACCACTTCACCTTACGCAAACGCGTGGAAATGGTTGTGGGTGGGAGGGACTTGACAAATTAATTCGGTTTACTGGGACACTCTTCATTACAAAATACTCTAAAAGAACATGTAAAAGTAACATATATCACCATAAGAAAAGAGCCTAAAGAGAAGAATAAAGGTCCTTGTAGTTAAGAGCATCTCCAAGAGGCTCTCTACTTGAGCTCTCTTGGCTATTATAGCTAGCCAAAACCAATTTTCTATGCTCCAAGAGACTCTCCTCTTCCCTCGTCACTTTGCATATGCTCAGTTTCGCTGGCTACTAGAGGCGAGGGGGAAACCCTCGCTACCCACACTTCCCCCCTCCAGCTCAGCTCCTTTCACGCCAAAAATTGCACGCCCTCTCTCTCTCTCTCCCCTCCTCCTCCTCCTCTTCTTCTTCTTCTTCTTCTTCTTTTTCTTCAAACCAGATTCGTGATCAAAACCCTAACCGGTGACTGTGTGATGATTTCGATTTGTACGAGAAGGAACCCCAATTTCGTTTTGCGAAGAAACCCAGATTTTGAAGAACTTCAACTCCCCTTCGTGGACGAAGAAATCCAGATTTCGATTTGATCCATGGAGCTTTGCGATTGGTCCTCCTAGTAGGAGCATTGTGTTGTCCGATCCACTCACCAAGAGTGAATCAATTTAAGGTGCATGTGAGATTTAATTTTGCAGAAAATTTTCAGAATTTTTCTTTGTTTGATATGTAGATCTGGATTACCTGGGTAGTTGATCTTGGTATAGTGACTGAATAGGAGAAACAGAGATCACTTGGAGATGAGGGTTTCAATTTCATTTTTAGTACTCCAGGGTTTCACTTGGAGTATTTGGTATTGCACTAGATATCAGGGCTTCAATTTCAGGGTTTCATTTGGGAATCTCATTTTTTTTTTTTTCAACGAGAGAACTTCAAAAGCAACAGCCAAGTCAGTTTGGTAGAATTTGGTGTTTCTTAAATATTGTAGTAAATTGTTTGGTGCTCTTCTGCATGTATGCCACTTTGCTTAATTTGGTAGAATTTCCAGTTCCAAAAAAAATTTGGTAGAATTTGATGTTTGTTTATGGCTGGTATGGAAAATCTGTTTTTTTAGTTTGGATAGAGAGCAAGAATAGAGAGTAGTGTTGGAATGGTGGTGTGAAAAAGTGAATAGGCAAAGTAGAATATGTACTTTTTTGTACTTTTGCCTAGTTATTTTGCCTAGTAGTGTTGGAGTTGCTCTAATAACTGGGTTCACATATGCCAAGAAGATTTCACTTTTGTTAAATCTGTTACTGCCCATCGATCTTCTGGGTGGACTTCAATGCAAGGTTTGCTTTCACGCCAAGGCTCTTGAAGAATGAAAGATGGGTATGTCATAGGTGAGATCCAAGATGGGACCACTGTACAACTCAGAGATAGAGCTATGTAATAGCCGTCCACATGGAATTGCAAATGGAAGAGAACTTTGGGGAGTGTTGCAAGATTTTAGTAAAGTGAAAAAAGATAAACATCATTAACCATTCCATGCTTGACATCAAACCCAAAGGGATTGGCTTGGTAGTTGAGATTTAGGAGTTTGCTCTTTTCTACTAATTTTAGTACGAAATCTTTCAGGTGCTATTAATTTCTTTGAAACAAGTTTATTCGGAAGTTTAATCTGGCTTCAATTCAGGTTTCCACCAGTGGACATTGGGAATCAGGGATTGATCCCCTGAATTAGTTAAGCTGCACGTAAGATGACCCGGACACCTAAGCTATATAAAAAAAAAACCTCCAATGGGATCACCTCTTCTCAATACCTAATTTCGATTTCATAACCATGGTCTGAAGTGTTCATTTAGTAGAACCATAAAATAAAAAAAGTTCTACACAAAAATTAGCTTCATCACATAGTGATTGGTACGTAATAATTCGTCTTTTTATTCTATAATAATTGAGTGATGGCAGTAACTTTTTAAATGTATTTGTTTGGGGTCAGTTCCGTTGACACAATATTTGACACACTAAATGTAAACCACCTAGTTTGGAGTCCCATCCAAATGATCGGAGCCATTTTGATCACTATTTGTTCTCAAATTTGACAGGATAAAAATTGACTAAATAGATCATGTCGATTAAGTCCTTACTGATATCCGAATGAGTTAATTTCTTTTACAGGTATTCTTAAAAATATATTTTAAACAAATTGAACAATTCTGATTATTAGCATGGAACTCCGATTATTTTTCGAATGTCGTGTCACCGGAAGTGGCCCCTGTGTGTTTAGTTTAAATGGTCCACGATATGAACAGGTCCGGACCTAGTGTGGATGTGGGTCTCAAATCAACAATGCTATGGATACACCTAACTTGTAGGGGTGTCAACGGTCCGGTTTGGTGCGGATTGGTATGAATCCGAGGATTGAACCAAAAGTCTACGGTCCAATGTAAAGCAATCCGTGTCCAAACCAAAAGTCTACGGTTCGGTTCACGGTTTATCTACGGATTATAACATTCCACAAAATAAAATAAAAAACATATTCCACATTCACATTCTCAATGTAACTTTTTGGAACAAATTCATCAGTAGCTTTTAAGTTTTAATAAACAACACCAAGTCACCAACAACATTGCTTCAAAATGATTCAAAGAGATTCACATTCAAGAGAGTACCACTAGCAGTAGTAAAAAGATGCAGAAATTGCATAATACAAAGAGAGTAAACAAAAGTCTTCACCACAACCAGTCTCGAGTCTGGGAGTAGCTAATATATGTGCAAGCAAAGTTACAATTGTTAATTACAGTTTACACCTTTACTTTTCAGCTATACCACATTCACCTATTTAGGGTATAAAATTAAGAATAATATGTTTAATTATAATTCTTATCCCAATATTATATATATAAATATATATTTTTTTATTGATTAAATTCTCACGGTCCGGTTCGGTTTATCCACGGTTCTTTTATGAAAATCCATGGACCGAACCGCGAAGCACGGTTTTCTAATTTTTCAATTCGTGTCCGGACCATTAATCCATGGACCCAATCCAAAACCTACGGTTCGGTTCAGTTCAGTCCGGTTCGGATTCACGGTTCGCGGTTTTTTTTTTTACAGCCCTACTAACTTGTACCCCACATGCACACCAATGTGATGTGACAGACAAGAAGAAACACATCATTTCAGGTGGGCCCCACATTAGGCTTCTCCTTGTCTGCCACATCACCTTGGTGTGCATGTGAGGTGCAAGTTAGGTGTACCTATATCATTTTTTTGTCTCCGATTAAGAGCAGAGTATAAAACATGAGCTAATTCATGCAGTCCCCTCTCATCATTAATGTGTATAAGATCACTAATTGTGAGTTCAACTTTGGAGTAACCATGTAATGAAATTGAACTGATTAAAATGTGATGCAACTTGACTGTGAGGTTTCGACCGGAATATAAATTAACGTGTTACATGTCGAGATATTATGAATGAGAACTTGACTATGAGTTATGATGGATCATTAGCTCTTCGATTAGTAGACGGTGAAATTGACCTTTAATTTAATCGGTTCAATAGAGTGTACACTAAGTTATCAGAAAAAGAATCAACAAAAACACTACACAACTCTTGCTAGGCCATGAACGCACCTCACCCATTTTTCTCACATAATCATGATGAATTAATGGATAGAATTAGACCAGACTTTTGAGTACAATTCAGGGTCCATGTACATTCATGAGTCTTTTCAAAAAAAAAAATTATTATTGGTTTTGATGGTAAGAATGTTTCGGCCAGTTTACGCATACTTCAACTAAGAGCATCTTTAGTGGACTACCTAAAAAATATTTGCTAAAGTGTATACCTAAGCACATGTGGGACCCTATTTTGTGTGCTAAGAACTTAGTTAGCTAGCTAATGAAAAAAGCATTTTAGTGGGCTGCCTATATATATATATATGTAGGCAAAGCTTCTCCTCTGGACTCCGGGAGTCCAGACCTCTGTGATCCGAACATTTTTTTTACAATTCAAGCCGTCCAATGTGTTCAGAAGGTGTTTTCAATGGTCCTCGCGGGAAATATTCAAAAAAAAATACCGGGAAGGGCTTGATCCAAGCAGTTTTTCGCAAAAACTATATTTTACAGTTTTTGCGAAAAACTGTTTGGATCAAACCCTTCCCGGTATTTTTTTTGAATATTTCCGCGAGGACCCTTGAAAACACTTTCTGAACACATTGGACGGCACGGATTTTCCAAAAATAATTTGCAAAACAAAAAAAAAAATCATTTTTTCCTTATTTCCAGGAGGTCCGGACTAGAGGGCACTTTAGAATATTCTTTTAGGTAGTACACTAGAGATGCCCTAATTCTCTTCCTTGTTTGGTCAGTCAAAGACAAGTCATGCATCCACTCCAAGACTATGGAATTCACAAAGAAAACTTTTTACACTGACCCCAAGAATCAAATCATAATCAATTATGTGGTGAGCAAACTCACCAACCGACAGGAATAACCCAATAATCCTAGGGCTATATATATATATATATTTTTTATCAGACCCTTGGGGCTATTCATTCATTTGACTTTCGCATCCCCCTATTACAGGCACTAGTAAAAATAAACTAGCATAGGAACAAACATTCATGTTAACCCCATAATCCAGACACGTGCTTAAGGGAGGCAACAGATCCCTATACATATAGAGTACTAAACCAAATCTCAAAGAGATTAAGGGCAATATGGTCATTTACACCAAACACACACAGAGCAGAGCACAGATCCACGGGAAAATCTACACACCCCCCTCTTTTCTCTGTTCCCATACCAAAAAAATAAAAATAAAAACAGCTCTACTACAGCTCTACTACATACCCGAAAAATACACTCAGAATTTAAAAATCAATGGCCCAAATTCACTTGGAGTGAAATCTGGGCCATTACTTTTCATTTTTCTGGGTAAATTCGACTTTCTGAAAGAAAAAAAAAAACTCTTAAGAAGGCGTGTACCTTAATGATGTTAACCGTCTATTTTGTAAAAATTTATTGCATAAATTATTTTTGAAAAAATTAAATAAATCGGAAATCAATAAGTGTTTGATTCTCTTAAAAAAAATGAACGGTTAAAAAATATAAGTTTTTCTTTCTTTTTTTCAATCGATAAAAGATATCAATTACATCACATATAAAGTATAAAGTATAAAAACAATAGGGTACTCTCTCTCTAGAAAAAAGAGCTCTCGCCTCTCTCCGCCTTTTGCATCTGTTAGGGTTTTGTTTGGGGATGGGGGTACCCCTTCCGATGGTAGTTGTTCTTTATTCCCTTTAGAGAGTTGTCGTTTTTCTGTACTTGATGTATTATCATCTGAACCACATGGATAACCCGATTATCATGGGTTTCTATCATTCGATGGGCTCCGGTTTGGGGCTTGTAATTCTTTGGGCGGTTTTTGAGTAATAAATTTTTTTTGAGTTCGATAAAAAAAAAAAGTACGAAATATAACCCCGAGACACTACACCAATTATAAGAGTTACGAGACAACCAAGTCCAATAACTTAACTAATACAAGAAATAAGCACAGAATAGAAACAAAGGAAGGAAAAGCCCGACATGTAGGCGAGGAGATTCAAACTCACCTCCTAGTGAGATGCAAGAGTCCTAGCCAACTGAGCTAGCCCGGTTGGTTAAAAGGAAAAAAAAAAATTAAGTAGATCTGGGGGAAATTTTATTCCCGTCCCCCTCTTTTCCCTGTGCACATTCGTAATTTACATAAACATTTCGGACATTTCCAAATCACAAAATCTATATATTATCACCCTCCACTCTCCACTCTCCACTCTGTCTCTCTCTCTGAATTCATTAACCACCACACTCGATTACTACATCAACAGCAACCATGGCTATGGCTTTCAAAATGGTACTCACCAAATTCCCATCTGCTCTTATTTTCACCAAATGGGTCTATTTTCCCCTTTCAAATAGTAATTCAAATCAAATGGGTCTCTTCTTTTCCTATCAATGGCAAATTTTACCAAATCGTCTTACCTTTTTTCCCCCCAACAATCCCAATTTCAGCCAAATCGGTCTACTTTTTCCCGATCAATTGCAATTTTAACCAAATGGGTTTGATTTTTTCCTATCGATTGCAACTGGGTCTATCTTTCCTCAATCAGTGGCAGTTTTAATCGAAAGGGTCTAATCAACTTTTGCCCAATCGATTGCAATTTTGATCAAATGGGCAATTTCCTATCGATTGCAATTTTGTTTTCCTTTCAATTTCGTGTACATGCATTGATCTATATCTATATCTATATATGTATATATGATTCTGCAAATCGATTGGATACAGGCGACGACGGGTATGTGGGTGACAGATGAATGCAAGAACTCGTTCATGGAGATGAAATGGAAGAAAGGGCACAGGTACATCGTGTTCAAGATCGATGAGGGGTCTCGATTGGTGACCGTTGATAAGGTGGGTGGGCCAGGGGAAGGCTACGACGAGCTCGCCGCATCTCTGCCGGAGGACGACTGCCGATACGCCGTCTTCGATTTCGATTTCGTCACCGTCGACAACTGCCGGAAAAGCAAGATCTTCTTTATCGCCTGGTCCGTTCACTCACCCCTTTGGAATGTTTTGTCATTATTTTCACCCTTCATCCATAAATGACTGTTTCGGTCCTTGTGCTATTAATATCATTACGGAAGAATTATTTGTGTGAGCGATGATTAAGAGCACGAGCGAATGATCCTACCGAAGAATTATTTGACTTAAGATCAAAATTCCGTTTTGAAGAATCCATGCCCTCCTGCCCATCTCCGAGTTTTCAAAGTAGAGAACTCAACTCTTATCCTCCATATTTGGAGAATCTTCTATAAAAGGAGACCCATCTCTATTTCTGTGTACCAAAAAAAAAAAAAAAAAACCTGTGTCTCTTTTTTTTCTTAGAATCACCATTTTAACTTTGGATGCATTGGCAACAAACTATGATACCAACTATATCATACTTTACTTTTTACTAATTTAATATTCTAAGTACATATATAACTTTTAGGAAATGTCTACAATACATACCATTAAAAGTGTGTACCATATGCATCTATTGTATGGTTCATATTGTGTCACCTCATTGACAATCGTAACTTTTTTAGTGTTTCGTAACTTTTCTGTAATATGATTCGTAACATTTTGGTGTGTCTCGTAACTTTAAAAAAAAAAAAATTTGTAATTTTTATAAGGGTGTGTGTGATATAACCCAAATAAGGGGTGTGTATTGTAGTATTTCCGTAACGGTTAACATTGTTGACCCAATTTTTATAACATTGAAATCATTGGAAAGATATTAATAGGCTCTTTCAAATGAGTCTAATATTGAATACGTATAAATACAGTTTGAACATCAAATGTAAATTCAAACCATTTCAACTCTTATGTTAATTTTTTCCCATTTACACCATCCTATCAATAAGTATACCAACCACTCATTCTAGAAACCGTGGATTGTAAAAGAAGAAACAGTGGGTTGTAAAGCAAAAAGGGTAGAGCAAATGAGGAAGAATTGGGTCATCCAAAACATGATCGGACGGCTGACACAGCACCTCCGGTCCAGATTTTTGTGAATGAAAAATGAAAAATTAGGGTTGGAGTTGTTGATTCTCCAAAAAGCAAAATAGATTTTGTTGAGTCTCCAAAATGGAGAAAGAGTGCGAGATGGTTGGGGATGATCCAAGGTGATTAGGCTCATTACCCTTTGATAAGGGTAATATGGTAATTCAGTGTTTGTCCTATAAAATGACAAAAACTACTGTCAGGTCGATTTATGTTGGATTCGTTAGAAAGCACTTTGAGGCCGGCCCATTACGCATTTGATTAACCTTGCCGCCCTAATATATCATATCAATGAGTCATCGTCGAAAATGTTTTTGGAAGTAGTTTATTTGCGATAGCCGTAGTTAGTGGTCACATTGTCCATTCATAAGTGTCCATTTTAACCTAGTCGCATGTCCGTGTCAAGATAATCATCTTTAAGGATAGTAACATGAACTAATATACTCGAGCTCAATTATTGTCCAACTCATGAAAAAAATCTAACGATTTATCTCATTGTGCAAGTCGAACTTGAATCTATTTTAAAGCCTTTACAATTTTAAGAGCTAGGCTTAAATTCACGCCCCGTTTGGCTCCAAACAATACCTAATAATATGTTTTGCTTTATTGCTTATTTGCACGAAGGAATCAAGTGGCAAAATAAATACTCCCTCCGTCCCTTTTTAAATGTGTTGCTTCGTAAATCCAACTTATTAAAAAAACATCATCATTACACCTTTCATATCAACTTTTTCACTTTCCACATCAACTTTTACCTCCACTTTCCAAAATTATCCTTCACCCTTACCCATTAACTTTTTACCCACTAACTTTTCAAAAGGGCAAAATGATAATTCTACAAACTTTTACCCATTAACTTTTCAAAACACACACTTATTAAGGGACAACCCAAAATGGAAATGTCAACACTTAAAAATGGACGGAGGGAGTAAAGATGATTTTTTTTTTTTTAAAAAAAAAAAAAAGAGAGAAGAAGAAGAAGAAGCAATGTTTACCGAACGATGGAGCATTGGCTACAGAATATTCACTCTAGCTTCAATTGTAATAAACTCGACGATAGCCCTTTTGAATATCAATTTGAAGGATAAACAAGTCAAGCTCGAACATAGCCTGTTTGGTAGCTTTTAATAAATCATCACATTGCCGATCAAAATTATATATTTGATGAATGGTATTATTGGTATTTTTCAGGGCTCCAACAGCATCAAGAATCAGAGCAAAAATACTGTATGCAACCTCAAAAGATGGATTGAGGAGGGTTCTTGATGGGATTAGCTATGAAGTCCAAGCAACTGACCCAACTGAGATGGGGATTGATGTGATCAAGGACAGGGCCAAGTAATTAGAATCCATTAGGATTTTGCCTGTCTTACTTTATTGTCTAATAACTCCAATTAGTGGTGCTTTCTTCTTGTTAACTTTACCCTTTGCTTCACTAGAGTTTAGCAGGTGCATGTGTGAACTTTTTTTTGATAACCGGATGTTCGAGCCAACTTACAGGCATCTCAACCAATTCCGGGCCCTGAAGTTAATGTCTGTGCAAACCTCCAATAATAGCTATAAGGTTTCCAATGTTGTTTTGGCCTTCAGGGGATTCAAACTTTCGACCTCTTGGAGGGCAAACCCTTAGTTGCTTTCTCGTCCCCATTTGGCCAAATCCCTTGGGTTTCCCTTGGGGTTAGCAGTTGTGTAAGTTAAATAAACTTGTAATCTAATGGAGTAATTATCATATGCTCTGCACTAATTTAACTACAAAACCTTGGTGTTGGGCACCTTTCAACAAAGCACTTCTGTTTATTCATGTCATCATGTGACTTGTAAGTCACTGCTTATGTGAATTTTTTTTTTATTACAACAATTGCGGGTTAAATTTTTGATCAGTTAAGAGCATCCTTATCAGGAGCACTAAATTTAACCTCAAAAACACCTTTTATACTTTCGCAAGTCACTTTTTCAAAAGCTCACAAAGTCTGACTCTCTAATCTACTCCTTATTTTATATTCAAATACCACACACCTTTTATTACTTCATATATTTTAAAGGTTTTTTGCTTTGTTAAGTCAGTGTAGCGAAAACAAATTATTAAGTTGGAGTAGCAATGCTAATGTGGGAGAGTTTTTGAACATTTGTTCTCTACTTTAACCAAAAATGGGATTTGTTAAGTCACATGAGGATGCTCTTAGGTCGTTAAGCAATTTTTGATACATTCACGATCAATATAATGAGACGTATCTTAATCGGTTGTTAAGCAATTTTTTATCCGGCTTAGGTGCTAACGGACTGTATGTTTGAGTGTGTGGGCTGTAAAAATTTAGAATTGACGAGCTACAATGATTGCAACTATTAAAGCAATTAAAAGAATTATTGAAATGAGCTCAAATGGAAGAAAAAAAATATGTTGATAAATGAATACCGATTTGTGGACTATTACTCTCTCCGTCCCATAAAGTTTGGTCCTTACAAAACTACGTGCAATTTTCAAACTAAAAAATGATGTACTTACGAATATAATTTTGTAGTCAATATGGATCTTGTTTGATAGATCTCATTGAGAACTTTTATACGGTGCAAAAAAAAAAATCAAAAATTATTTTGGTAAATACATTATTTTTTAGTTTGAAAAATGAATACCAATTTGTTGAACAATACTTATCAAATCTTGCTCTAGAATCTGGTTGGATCTTGTAGCCCAAATAATCCCGTACCATGACGTATCTAGAATAGTAGTAATTAGTGAAACAAAAATACTTGTACAAACCAGCGAAGTAATTCCATCTCCAACGGTCCAAAGATAAAAATCTTTGGAATATTCTGAACCATTCATGAACATCACAGCAAATATGATTAAAACATTTAGAGCTCCTACATAAATAAGGATCTGCGCAGCAGCTACAAAATGGGAGTTCGATAGAATATAAAATAAGGATATAGAAAAAAAAACCAATCCCAAAGAAAAAAAAACCAATCCCAATGAAAAGGCAGAATAAATTATTAGAAGTAATATCACTCCTAGACTTCTAATATAAGACCCAATCCCAGGAAGACTAAAAGAAGAAAATGCAATATTGGAATGAGATAAATGACAAAACAAAAAAAAAACTAAGAAATAAATAAATCAAAATATCATGACTTTGTTGATCTGAACAGGAAAAAAGAAGTGACTTTCTTTTTTATGAATTAAAAAGAATGCATTTTTTGACATTAAATGTATGAAATCCCCTACAGCCTAGGCTTTTAGGAAGGGTTTAGAATAACAGAAAATTGGCCAAAAGGCCAAGTTTGGGGCTGTAAAAGGTGTTTGGCAAAAGAAGTTAAGCCAACTTTTGGCTTTTTGCTTATTTGAAGAAAAAAGCCACAAGCAATTAGTAAACTAGTTTGGCATAAAAAAGCTACTTCTAACTTTTTGCTTATTTCAGTCAATTTTTTGGCCTAAAAAGTTCCCAAAAGTTTACTAGTTTGGCATAAAAAAAGGCTTTTCTTTATCTGGATTTTTAAGCCAAAAGTGTTTACTTGTTCCGGCTTTTTTTAGAACCAAAAAGCCAAAAGTTGGCTTAACTTATTTTGCCAAACCCACCCTAAGTCTAACTTAACTTATTTTAAAGTTTTTAATACATTGATGTGAAATTTTTTAGAGTTCATGAACAACACTAGACAAAACTACCCGACTAGACAAAATTTTTGAGGGTTTAGGCACTTTCATGGGCTAGCGGGGACATTTTTGGAATGTGTAGGTGATTTGTCCTCTTGGCATTAAAGAATTAGTTTGTATCATATTTGTATGATTAACTCATATACAATGTCCTTGTCGAAGAAAGACTCTTCAAATAAATACTACGGAGTATATCAAATCTTAGATCCCCAATTCTCCGACCAAGATGAGGTTGACGACAATGACTTCCAACTGTCGTTGGGGCTAGACTTGGCTAGTCTACACCCACTCCGATTTCAACCCTATGTTCAAGTTTTAGGGCTTTAGATTATCACTGGTTCGATCTGAAATACCATGCTAACCACCATCATAACTGAGATCTGAAAGACGATCGGAGCGAGAGGATGAAGAGACTGAGGACTAATAGCGTGGAGGACAGAGAAAGTGTGAGCTGTCGAAGTTAAAGTGACTCGCTAGAGATGCGGGGGGAGGCAATTGGGACTTGTTTTGGAAGCTCTGGCTCGGCAAAATCTCCAGCTATTTTGTTTCAACTTCATGTACTTTGTGGTAGGCAGCGTGGAATTATTCGTGACATTCTGAATATTTATGGGCACTGTCTCATAGACATTGCTTTGCACCAATAATTTTTTTTGGAGATAGAGACATTTGCTTTGTACCAATATTTAATTTGCCCTATCTGCACTTTTAGTACCACAGACCAATATCACTTTTAGGTGTGAATTAGTTAAGCTGGACCCGGTTTTCACAACACTGCCTTAATCATCAAAGTTGGTGGTACGGAAATATAATGAGCTGTAATAGCATTGGCATGTTTCATCCTTTTTCTTTTCTTTTTTTAACAACTGAGGTGTCCACGCTAGTACTAGTATACACACACCTCGATTAATTTAGGGGCCCATTTCCCCGTCCATTTGCGGGTAGTCCAAGTAGAGCTGTAATAAAGCTCTATATGGATTGCCACAAAGGTACAAGGATGCAGACAATCTTTAGCGAAAGTCTAGGCCGGTGGTGTAGGGGGCAAAGCCACCTGGCACAAAATGCCGCAATTCGTGTGCTCCTAAAGTCGCACATCAATTACGGCGAAAATGGTATTTGTGTTTTAGCAAAGGCAATTTCGGTCATTGGACCTTACTTATTTATAATGTAGTTGCTTTGTAATTAGGGTTAAGCATTTTCAGATTAAACATGAGAGGAGGCGAGAGAAAACTTGCACTCCATTGATTCTTCAATTATAATGGATTGGTGTCTCTTGTGGTTTTTTCTTGCGTTGTTTCGTTTGCCATGTGATTTCTGTGAATAGTTTCTATGATCCATAGGGGTATTGGGGTTGAACGTGGAATTCGATACCCAACAAAAAGAGTTAATAACTCTTGAGAGCTTTCGAACCTGAGACTTTGGGAAGAAACAAACCCTTGAGAGCCCTTGAGAGTTATGTTTTGTCCTTTTCTTAATTAATTCCTTTTTTGACTTAATTACAAATGAGCTCCTCAACTTTCTTTTTACTCAAAGTTACTCTTGATAGTCTTTCAAGGTTGAGATCAAGTGCACTCATGGGTCATTTGGATTGTCAAAATATGTGAAGGTAGTAGTGAATAGAAATTAAGAATACTCATCTCTCTAAATGGTCGTTGAGAAAGTCATCTGCACCAAACTGGACGAATTGCCACTGGATAAAACCCGAAGCATTCTCTCTGATCTAACTGGCCTTCTCACTTATAATTGTACTCGCTCCGTTCCAAATTGTTCGGCTCTTTTGGCCGATCATGTCACTTAAAAAATTGCTTATATTTCATGATTTACAATATAATTTTTTACTTTGAAAACTTCATTTAATAAAGCTAATTGAAAAGAATCAAAAAAGTTTCAGTTTACATTACCATAAATGTTATATAAATTAAAAAATGTAGACAATTCATTGGCAGATTCGAAATAGTGAAAATCGACTAGAAATTTGGGACGGATGTAGTATCGGAGAAGAGTCTAATTAACTTCATAAACACCAATCACAATAATATGAGCAAGGTAGGGAAATGTATAGTTGGAGAATAATAAAAATGTGAGAGGTCAGTTTTGAAAACTCTATCTCAACTACCAATTTCATAATAAAAAGGCTGGGTTTTCATGATCGCTCCCTGCTGTATTGTACCTTAAATTGTAATTGAGGCTGTCCTGCCTGTCCAAACATTAAGCCCTTCTTCGCAATATGTGTCGTAGAGTCTGTTAGTACATGTATTCGTGTCTTGTTTTTAGTAATTTTGGTTCGTTCATGTGTCTTGTGATGGAATCATTGCATTGCCTCTGGACAATTGAAATGAAATTGTTTTTTTTTTTTTTGGATGAAGAGATAAAAATTCCATTAATAGCCAAGTTTTCCAAAAGATAAAATCTACATTTGATAAAATCAAACAGTTGATTTTAACAAATGGGGAAGACATGTGATTAAATCGAAGCAAATGGGGAAAAACAGTTGGTTTTGCTTTGATTTATAATCACATGTCTTCCCCATTTGATAAAATCTACTGTTTGATTTTATCAAATGTAGATTTTATCTTTTGGAACAGTACACAGATCTAGACGAAAACAACCTAAAAACTACGAAAAACAAACCTAAAACTACCAAAAAAACAAATCAGAAAATAGAAACAAACCGCCAGTGCCATCGTCACCGTCGGTGTCGAAGGCCCAGACCCGCCTCTCCTTAGTCCAAAAATCAAGAAACGAAATTGTTGTTTGTTCAAAAAACACTAAGCCCTTCAACAAAGACAAATCTTGTGGTGATGAAAACTGTACTTTAACTGATGGTATTGTATATGACAAACTTTCTTAGCAATGTGTTTTGGGAAAATAAGAGAAAGAGAAGCTCCAACTTGCAGCGATAATTATACTTGGAAAATTAAAGAACAGTTTACATCGTTACTATGGGACGACTTAATTACAAAATAAGCCAATATGAACAAAAAGGTTTGCTCATAAGGAAGTCGCAAGGTTGAATCCCAATATGGTGAAATATTTACAATCCTTAGACTGTTGGGGGACATCGGTGAACAAAACAAAAGAAAACAAGGAAAGGAAAAATTTAAGAAAAAAACTCATGCAATCAAGAGAACCTAATAATCATAAGAGAACCCAATAATGATTTTGCACCTTACTTTCACATGTAAGGTTATTTTTATTGTTGTTACCATTCACCTTTCCTAAATTTCTGGTTCAGCAACTTGTTTTTGTCGGTGCTTATGATTAATCATTTCTCTGATTTGTACTGTGAATTGTCGACAATTTCGGGTGAAAAAACAAAAACAATGGTAAGAAAATTCCATAGGGTTCTTTTATTGTCAGTCTACTAGAGTAACAATAACCAAATAAAAACACACACTCTATTTTATTTTATTTTATACTTTTTAATATATTTTCATCCACTTTTATATATTTTTCACACATTTCAATGCATTTTTAACGATAGCCCACTCGACTGATTTTAAAATTTTCCTACTATTTCGTATTCTCCACTTTCATTGGATGAGAAATGCTCACAAATGCAACTTTGTTTTCTTCATTGTACCTTGTCATGATGTTACTTAACTACCACCTTCATGATTCCACCAAAGGAAAAATTACTGGGGAGACATTTTTTTGGAGTATATGACTATAGTTGATGAATATCCAAATTGATGATCATATATAAATATCATCTAATGTGGCTAGGGATGGGCATGGGGAGGGTAGGGGTGGATACCACTACCTCCATCCCTGATCCCCGAACCTATATTAATCCCCATCCCCTCCCCGATCTCCACCGGGGATTTTAATTTAACCTCCATCCCCGCCCCGATGCGGGGAACAGGGATCCCCGCGGGGGGAATCGGGGATCCAAAAATCCATGCACTAATCCATGCCATTACCTATTAAATTCAACCCCCACGTGCAATCTGGTTGCCATTACCCATTAAATTCAATATGTGATTTTCTTCAAAGAATTCAATAATCGGCATATTAAAGTTGAATGTTGGTGATCTGAAGCAACCAAGATTGACGCTGACCAAGACAAGGGCAGTGACTCGTTTGGTTGTTTTCTTACATTTCAATTGCATTCTAATTTGATAACACACAGATTCTCTTGGTAAATGGTAAACATTTTTTTTTTGAAGGACGGCAATGTATTCCAGGACAGAGAGTTCAGAGATCCAAATTCCAAACGGATCAGATAACAAAAAGGCAGGGACATAGAGCCATCGTGAGATAAAAACTTATAATATATATATGTAAACGGGGATGCGGGGAGGGACGGGGATCGGGGAGGGGCGGGGATCGGGGAGGGGACTGACAATACCATCCCCTACCCGATCCCCGAAATTTTTTTAAAATAATTCTCATCCCCTACCCGATCCCCGAAAAAATCCCCGAATCCCCTCCCCGAATGGGTAGGGGACGGGTTGGATAGGGGCGGGTCGGCCGAGATGGCCATCCCTAAATGTGGCACTATATATGCAGTGCTAGCCTTGGCCTCTGAGCAAAATCGTAAAAGAGAGGAGCCCCAAAAGTTATGTAGTATATATATACCACCTATAGGTCTATAAAATTAAAAATCCATTTAAATTGAGCCCATCAAATAAGAGAACCAATTAAGATAAAAAGAATATAAGACCCCTATTGAAACAAAGATAGCAGAGAAAATTGATTTTACTAGTATTAGCATAATTAGTACCTTTGCTGCTAAAATGGAAGAAAGGTGATCTTTTAAATGATTGTATTGAATTTTTGTTACAAGGCATAATTTGTGGCAATTTTTTGTCGTTATATATGATATTGGAATTTTATCTTGTTTACTACTAGTAATCATTGTTTTTTAAGTCACACTATCTTTTTATCGTTTAGCTTGTGATGTACATTAAGACGCTCTTTTTTTAAGTTCGTTTTAGGCCGGCACTGTATATATTTACCATTCGAAATTTCAAATGTACTTATGGAGCCATCAAATGGAGTTGATAATCCACATAATGTAACATGTCAAATGGCATCACAAAGTAATATCCCAATTCAAGGGCAGGGTTAAAATCTCCATTCAAAATTTCAAATGTACTTATGGAGCCATCAAATGGAGTTGATAACCCACATAATGTAACATATCAAATGGCATCACAAAGTAATATTCCAATTCAAGGGCAGGGTCAAAATCTCTAATCCACATAAAGTAATTTTTTTTTCTTTTGTATATAATTAAGCTATAAGATTTAATTTTTGTATATAATATATTAATCGCCAACAATCCAAACATATAAAATACTAAAGTATATAATTTTTCAATTTTTTTTGGTATCTAATTAAAGATCTCTATTAGTAGTTTAATTTAGTGCAAAAAAATACAAAAAATATGCGCGGAAGTACTTTATTTTTTTATCCAAAGGAATTTGCATGGGAGTAGAAGCGTAACTACCACACCCCACATAAATATCGACAAAGAGTCCGACGAGGGTTGGGCCTCCATATTTATGGCTGGCCAAAATTATAGAGGGTGCACATTTTGCACCCAAACCAAGCCAAATCTGTCACATCAAGCCATTATCTGGGCGGCATAAGTTAGCCAGCTCTCATCTACCGCATCCAATCAGGGCCTAAGAGTTTTAACAAATCATCTGACCAGGGAGCCGGCCGTGCTCTTGCCCGAGTCTCTTTTTAGTTAATTGGTCACCGCAATATTACTTCATTTCAATTATTATCTATGACTGATGAACGACCAAAGGTGAAAGCGTGGTTCAATTATGTGACAAACATTCTTTAATTTGTTGTATGTCGTATCGTATCGTATCGTATCTTTTGTTATTTAGCCTTCGTTCATTCCCGTTGTCTTCTTTGAAATGGAACTGAAATGATTAGATCTCGTTCATCGGAACATGCATGCATATAGCAAATCAATTATATTTGTTGAATTCTTATGTTTGAAGGAAGTTATAATTGAGGAAGTTGAATTTTCACTTTAGATTTTAGTCTCTTTGGTTCTCAACAAGAACAAAATCCTTTAGGCTTTGGGAAGTGTTTGGTCTATTGTGATGTCATGGAAAGAAATGAAGCATGGCCTCCCAATTTCGGTATTTTTGGCAAAAAATAATTTATTTGGATTTTTTTTTGTCCTTATTTAAATTTTTTTCGCATTTGTTAATTTTGCGTGGATTTTTTTTGTAGATTATTGTTTCGTCTCGACCAAAGTAATTTAAAAAGTAAAAAATTATGATCAAAATTTTTAAAAAGTACACTAAAGTAAATAATAATCCAAATTTTTATGGATTATTTTTCTCTTTATTTACAAAAATTTAAAGTTTCGTGAATAATTTTTTTACTACTTTTTGCCAAAAAAATCAACTTAAAAATAACAAATACCATATTTTTTCCAAAGCACCCTCGGAATGACCATCCACCAGATGATCTTCTTGTTTCTCATTTGCTTAAATGGGAATCTCATAAAATCAACCCATTTTCATTTGCTAAAATGGGTTGATTTTAGCAAATGATTTCCGCATTTGCTAAAATCATCTACTTGATTTTATGAAATTCCCATTTTAACAAATGAAAACAAGGCCTGAAAATGTTCATTATGTCATGATTGTCATCTTTATCGAAGAGAGTGTCAGAGTGAATAAATATTTCAAGGAAGCGTTGGCATCCATGGAATTTTATTACTCCCTCCATCTCATATTGTTGGGTCTCTTTACATTTTTTTGAACGTCCCAAAAACTTGTTTATATCTCATAATCTATGATGTTTTTTGTTATTTCAACAACTTTGTTTGATAAAACTAATTGAAATCTATCAAACAAGATCCATTTGGATATAAAAAACTTAATAAATTAAAAATTATAGACAATTCTTTGAGACGTCCAAAAAAGAAAAGAGGCCCAACAATATGGGACGGAGGGAGTACCATTCTAGGGAATCGATCAAACAGTCGTTAGTTCAAAGAAAGAAGGTATGTTTGTGGCAAAAAATTACTTGGTTGTCCGTTATCCACCACACATTTCTACAGGTATCAATATTGAGTGTATGGACTCCTCGAAAATGTGTGATAAATAAGGATATTAAAACACCATGTGACTAGGGCTGTAAATGAACCGAGCCATTCGTGAACTATTCGATATTCGAATTGGTAAAGATTTGTTCGAGTTCGATTCTGGTACTAAACGAACTAAACCTAAACCTCAATTTTAGGCTTGTTTAATAAACGAGCCAAATCTCAACTTGACATTATTCGGCTCGATTAGGCTCACAAACTTGAAATATATTTGTATATCTCATAAGAATTTCGCATGTAACCATGAATATGTATAAACTTTCAAATGTACATAATGAAAGTTTTATAACTTGTACATATATAAACTTATAAAAGTATTATAAACTTAAATTTTAATATATTTTTAATTTTATATATGTATGAACTTATTTATGTACAAAATAAAAAATTTATAGAAAATTTATTTAAAAGTTCTAGAATTTTATGATAGTATAAATATCTAATATTTTTTACCCGTTAAGCCTAGTGAACAAGTTCGCATTCGACTCAAGTTCGGCTCGTCAAACTTTCATTGAGCTCAAATCTACTCGAATTTGCTTAAAACCATAATGAACGAACCTGAACATTCGAAAACTCGGCTCGTTTGCAGAGCTCCACATCACGGTCACTGAATAACTTATTTGTGGCGAATGTGAATAAGTTGCCTACAAATGGGCACAAGTATTTGTTTTAAAATCAACCAAGACAACCACGGGGAATTGAATTAACTGGCATGGGCTACGTGCAAAACTGGGCTATCCCCAATCATACAGATTTCAGAGTCCAGTTCAGTCCAGGAGAAAGTAGATTGGGCAGAAGTGATGCACTAAAAAATCATGGTCCATGGGCTGGACTGGGCTTTGCCCAATCATACAGATTTCAGAGTCCAGTGCAGTCCAGGAGAAAGTAGATTGGGCAGAATCGATGCACTAAAAAGTCATGGTCCACGGGTCCAGCCCAGGATGTCCTGGACCTGTTCCTTACTATCTTGAAATTAGGGTTGCACAAAAAAACCGGTGAACCGTGAATCCGATCCGGACCGAACCGATCCGTGCTTTTTGGATTTTAACCGTGGATTAATGGTCCGGACACGGATTGAAAAAATAGTAAACCGTGACTCGCGGTCCGGACACGGATTTTGATTTCGAAACCGTGGATTAACCGATCCGGACCGTGAGATTTTTATTATATATATATTTTTAAATACACACACACATAATTTTACAAAAACTAGGGGGTAAACTATAAGTTAAACTATTACCCTTACTTTTAATATATATACTTTACTTGTCTGCTAAACCTAATTTCTACCGCCTCCCTCAACTTCACTTCCAAAGTTCCAGATCTAATGCTTGTGTTCATTAGCTACTGGGTGCATTAGCTACTGTGTTCATTAGCTACTGGGTGTATTTTTATTGATGTGAATCTGTGATCATGTATGTGAATTTGTGATCATGTAGCTACTGGGTGTATTATGTTTGGATGTGTATTTTTATTGATAACCATCTATTGGGTGTATTTTTCAAGTTGAATAATGTGCTTTGGGTTTGGGATGCTTCTTGATTTTATTTTTAATTTTTATGCTAGATTACGACTACCGTAAACAAGAATGTCTTATATAACATGTAATCCGTGGATAAAACCGGAACCGATCCGTGACTCGCGGTTCGGATTGGAACCGAACCGTGAGACTTTTGGTCCGGACACGGATTGTATTTTCTAAAAACCGTGACTCGCGGATTAGGATTGGATTCATGCCAATCCGATCCGATCCGGACCGTGTACACCCCTACTTGAAATTACCACTGAAGGAAGTCATACTACTTGCATTTTTTTTTGTTTGGGTAAATTTCACTGCCACCCCCTAAGGTTTTCTTTAATAATAGATACCCCCTTCATGTTTGAAAGTTACAATAAACTCCCTGTGGTTTCTTGTGTGACGCAGCGGAATTCACGAGAAACTAGTTGCGTACTAGTTCAAACGATAATAGGTCTCGAATCCACGAGTGTTCTTGAATCCACAAGAGAAAGAGAATAACTCTGATTTATAATTGATTAAAAGTTAAATATGCCCATAGGCTACATCCTTATTTATACTAGTAAGAGTCCTAACTAAAAGGAAATTACTTAGAGTGGTGACCGATCAAAGCATTACTTGGAAACCTAGACTATTTGCTAAAACGAAATAAAATAAAATCTAACCAAAACTAAACTAAAAACGTGCAAAACAGGCAGCACAAATAAAATCTCCTAATACTAATCGTAAATAAAAATTATTACTAAAATAATGTTTCCATAAATAATAGGGAATAATAGGGGTGTATATCTTGTCCTGCATCATTCTCCTTTTCTTCAAAAGAACTCGTCCTCGAGTTCTCGTTAGGAACCTGCCATCTTCCATGCCAAATAAATAAATACTTGGAATACTTCAACCCTTTTACTTCCTTCCAAAACATCACTCTAAATAATATTTGCAATGACATCTTCTCTGCATGCTTCAAGTGATTGATAAGATCAACCAGATGAATATTGGAAATCCAATCATACTGTTGCACTCCAAGAAAATCAACAAGGGAAACTTGACATTGTGGGTCCTCTTTATCTTGCCTCATTGTAGCAATGGTTGACACATCAATGATTGTCTCATTGAGATGGGTTGGCTCGACCATAGAGTTATCAAATAAATTAGCAACATCAATTTCTTCCATTGAAAAATCAATTGGGTCCTCAACAACTTGATTACCAACATCTATAGAAATTTTCTGCTCCTCATCAATATCAATTTGATCATCAACATCAATATCAATTTTCTTATCATCAACTTCTTGAATTACCTCCTCTTTAAAAGCTTTTTCTTCAACAACATCGGTAGACGTGTGAATTGTATGTTGTTGCTTTGACTCATATTTTTCTTCCAAAAGCTGCTCATAATTCCATGGCAAAAATCTCTCCATCATAAGTCTTTTGATTCTTGACCATGCGCGAATACGACGCTTTCCCAATCGTTCTCTCTTATCTTGCATATCTAACCACCATCGTAGCGCTCGCCCCGTAAGTTTTATCAGCAAATATTTCCACCTTATTTTAGACGGCATTCTCACATACTCAAAAAAATCATCAATATCTAAAATTCAATCTAAAATATCTTCAAAATACTCATAGCCACTTAATTTAGGCAAATTATCATAAGACCTGAAATCGGGTTCTGATTCATCACCATTGGCACAATTAGTTGGGTGTCTCCCAACTACAATCTGGTTATCGGGCTGGCGTTGGGCAAATCCCACCGCACTTTCCCGATTCTGGTTAAGAGGACGGCGTTGGGCAAATCCCATCGCGCGATTCTCTCCAACCTCTGCTGGTCCCTGGTTTTGGCGAAGAGTCAACTGCAGCTGTCGCAGCGTTTCTTGAATTTTCGTCAACTGAGTTCGTGTTTCGTCACGAAATTCACGAAGCCCTGTCAACTGGGTTCGTTGTTCTCCTACCGTCGCCCTTAGATCAGCAAGTCCCTGAGCAACGTCACGGGTTGTGTCATCAACTTTGTTAGGTGCCATCGAGCCAGAAACGATCTTGCTCTGATACCACTTGACGCAGCGGAATTCACGAGAAACTAGTTGCGTACTAGTTCAAACGATAATAGGTCTCGAATCCACGAGTGTTCTTGAATCCACAAGAGAAAGAGAATAACTCTGATTTATAATTGATTAAAAGTTAAATATGCCCATAGGCTACATCCTTATTTATACTAGTAAGAGTCCTAACTAAAAGGAAATTACTTAGAGTGGTGACCAATCAAAGCATTACTTGGAAACCTAGACTATTTGCTAAAAGGAAATAAAATAAAATCTAACCAAAACTAAACTAAAAACGTGCAAAACAGGCAGTACAAATAAAATCTCCTAATACTAATCGTAAATAAAAATTATTACTAAAATAATGTTTCCATAAATAATAGGGAATAATAGGGGTGTATATCTTGTCCTGCATCATTGTGCGTTCAACAGAATTGGGAATAACCCCCATGTTGTTTCATGTGCATTCCACCGATACCACAAATCAACAATTGTTTGTCCTAACATATAATGTAAAGAGCCAAAATTGATTTATATAAAAAAAATTACATTTTTTTTATAGTAAAAGTAATAAAAAAAAAATTATCAACTCTCACTTATTTTGAATAGAAAAAACTCACTTATTTTTTAATCAAAATGGCTTTTTGTTACCCATTGAAAGAGCTGTTTTGATCAAATAAGGTAAAATCTTTTAGTAGCCCTTTATTTTTTACTCGTTGAAAAAACTGTTTTGGCCAGAATGGGCGAATTTACTACTTTTGGGTCAAAAAATTGAAAATTGAGTTATTTTTATTATTTATTTTATTCTTAAAAATGGCAAATGTGTTGATTTAAGTCACTTTTGGATAATTTCATCATGGGTTTGGTCAAACTGTAGTTAGTTGGGTGGTGGTGAAATGAACATTGAAATTACAGGGGGTTTATTGGTCTCCTATGTGAAGGGGATATTTGTCATTAAGAAAAATCCCAGGGGTGTCAGTGAAATTTACCCTTCTGTTTTTGAACTTGGTAGTCCTCCATCCTAAATTTCTTGTCCATTTTTACTATTTTAGACACCTTAAAAAAGTTAGTTATATTTTCAAATGTAGACAAGTTTAAATATGCAATATAGATCTTATTTTAAAGATCTTTATTATTTGTATCAAACAAAATTATCAAAATCATAAAAAGTATCATAGATCGAAAGGTATAATTTCATCTGTTCCAAATTTCTTGTCTATATTTGGGCATACATGCTATTTTTAAATTGCTTCTCTCTCCCATCTATAATATATTTTATAGTTTTAAAAATTTTGCTTATAAAAATAATCAAGATCTATCAAACGAGATCCATATTACATATATATAACATTATACATTTAAAAATATTAATATTTTTTTTTTGAGGTGTTAGTGAATAATATAAGTGGACAAGAAATTTAGGATGTATTTATACCCAAATTTGACAAATTTAGCCACAAGCCATAACAAATGGCCTAAAGGATAAATTGGGCCTTTTAGGCCTAGCAATGAACAATTTAAGGCCGAATTAATATTAACTACCATGGGGCCATGTTGTTGTAGGCCCAATTTGTTTTAATATATGGATTGATTCCACTTTAATCCAATTCGGCCACATTTTTAAGATGATCAATTTATTTTAAAAATTACTTAAAATATAAATGGTTAGTTATTGAACAGATAATACAAAGACTTATCTCTAACTTCCCACAAAGATAGGAGATATTACCCGCCTCCTTCCTATATGAAGAGATAGAGGCAGCAGAGGCCTGGGCTCTTCAGCCATTGGCTTGAAGAGGTTACGAGGATAATGCAACAAAGAGGCCTGAGGAGTATGGACTTTTCAGCCATAGGTTGTCACGTTTGGAAGGAAATTTGGTGTACGGATAACACAAGGAGCTAACAAACTAGATGAAGATTGGCTTGAACAATATAACCAACTTCCAGGCGGGAAGTTCAAAATCAAAGCAACAAAATCAAGGCGCCAAACCATGGAGCTCGTTGGCCTATAAATACAAGAATCGAAGAAGGATTAGGTGTTCCTCAACCATCAAACTAACACTTACAAACCACTCTTCTCATAGTTTTATCCCTACTCACGTGGATTTTTATTGTTTCTTTGCTCAAATGTCGGCCTAGCCCAGCCTAGCTCTCATTCATTACATTTCCTTGTACCCCATCTTTGTTAATCATCATTAATAAAGTTGGATTTTTATTTTACCTCGTTATGTTCCATTTTCCAAAATCGTTTGGGAAATTATAAGTCCTTTTCGATAAGGCACGACGAACCTGTGTGATTATGCCTTTTGGATCATACCAATCACCTACAATACGAAGTTAGAAGAGGCACGTAGACCTCTACCAAGTTTGAGAAGGCATGAGCCCTTTTCAATATTGGACTGCAATTCAATCCTGGCACGCCCGCTCTACATCGCTCAGACTAACGTTCACGTTCAAGGTTTCAGGGTAATTTGTTACTTTTCGGAGACAAACAGGATGAAGGGAGTAAAAAATGATACGCATTCCGAAAAATGGACAAGCAATTTGAGACGGGGGAGTATTTCGTTACATTTACATACTCATGTTTTTAGGTATTCCTGCCTAATTTAAGAATTTAAAACCATCAGCTCAAAAAAAAGAATTTAAAACCAATGCCCTTTAAATTGAGTTTAAAAGGCCGAATATAGCGCCACTATAGGTGCAAAACTAGAGTCAATCATGGCACTTAAAGCTAATGTTCATCAAGCAAAGACTATTGACTAGTCTAAGACAAGAATTGAGGTCCCTTACAACTCTGTAAAGGATGATGCATGATTAACTCAAAGCTGGTCCAAACTTTTTAACTACCTTATGACCATTGAATGCAAAAACAAAACTGGAGATGATTGGTCAGATTCTGTGTGGAGGTTTTACCGACGATGGATCTACCGGGCAGACTCTTCGGCAGGTTACATGCAGGACTTTGGACAATTAATTGTCTGAATTAGCCAGTACGAGGGACGTATCCTTCAGTTAATTTAGTTATGTTCTTTGTCTTTCCTGTTTGTAATTTGTTATTTGTAGCTGTATTTGATTATACTCGGTAGCTTTGATCTAATGAATTTCTATCTTTTTATCTATAAAAAAAAAAACTGGAGATGATTGAGCTAAAAAGTGCAGTTCGACACTGAAAAGTCAACCATCAAATAACATGGAGGGCACAGTATGTTAAAGCATCTTCAATTAATTAGAGCAATCACGATCCTGGGGTAAAATGGCACTATGGCATCAAATATCATGAAGGTGGTGAAGTAACAGTTCAAAAAAAGTTAAACAGAAAAGTCAACCATCAAATATCATGAAGGTGGTGAAGTAAATAACCAGAAGATGCAAGTGGTGGCTAGGTCATGCAGTAGAGCTCTTGGATGTCTCACACTTCATCTCGGAATCGAGTTCTATTCTCTCCTCCTCCATGTAATAGATTAGGAATGACGGATGACAAAAAAAAAAAATTAATCCAGAAGATAACTGCATGCTACTATGTTAAAGCAGAGCAATCACGCTGCTGGGGTAAAATGGCAAGATGTATTTACTACTCTCTCCATCCGGATTCGTTTGTCCCTTTTTCTACTGCAACTGTATAAAAAATTAGTGATATTTTTAAATTGGTAAATAATTATATTTCAAATATGGATCTTGTTTGATAGATCTCGATTAGTTCTATAAGACGATGCTTTCAAAACTATATAAAATATTATAAATTATAAGATATAATCATTCGAAAAGTGATACGAACTATCAACAGAGTGAGTAATAAAAGTGAAAACAAAATGATACTCCTATTATGAAAATTGGTACGTAACACTGTTTTCTTTGAAGTTGAAAGGAAAACAAAGGTTATGAATTGTATGATGATGCAAAAAGACAGTGATATGGGACCCAATTAGGATGAAATGATAACATGTCCGCCACGGGAGGGTGTAGATGCATGCTTCACTAGATCACCACCGTCGAATCCAACGAGAGTGGCCAGTGAATCATGGCTTCACGTTTCTATTGATGAGTTGTTAACTGTAATTTGCCCGATTTGTATGCGAAAACAAACTTACTTTCTACAAAAATGCCAGAGCCACACACACTCTCACATGTGGTGGGTCTAGAACCCACCACATGTGAGAGTGTGTGTGGCTCTATCACTATTCTTCTTTCTATGGGATCGAAATTTTGTCCGCCACTGGTGGAAAGTGGAGGCCTCACAATTTCGGAACCGGATCCTCTATTCCACTAATCTTGTCTGACCTCCTATCCCATCTATCAGCATCGTCCATCTAAAAAATCAACGGCTCGGATTCACAGATAAACATGGACGGCTCAGATTTACAGATAAACATGGACAGCTCTGATCTGTTTAGGGCAGAGATGGCATCCGAGCCGTTAATTTTCATATGGACGATGCGGATGTGTGGGAAGAAGGTCGGACAGGGTTGTGTGGGACAAAGGATCTCCCACCCCACAATTTCCACAACCGCCTATGGGATCAACCAAATTTTTTTTTTTTTTTTAAATCTGAATTGCTCATCTTATGGCGCCTCAAAATCAATTTGACTAGAATCGACAGGTCTATCAAAAATTAAATTTATGGGGTGTTTCACTAACAAAAAAATTGTTTTTTTCAAACACTGAGACAGGTCATTCTCTCACAACACATCACATAAAAAACCGTGAAAAACCAATTTTTTCAAAAAACTGGGTTAGTGGAACACCCCCCTTAGTTTTTTTTTTTTTTGTCAGACAATATACATTAGCGGGACATGAGAGTTAGTAGTGTTAGTAAGTTAGATAAACCACGCCCCTCGTGGGGCTTGAACCTCCGCCTCCACTTAGGAGGCAAGTGAACACACCAGCTGAACTCAACTTTCCATACGTAGAACTGGGCTTTGACCGTCGGTTATGTGGGTTCACTGCTTTCGGTAAAGTATTCCAAGGAAAATGAATTCCTAGCCACGCGCTTCTGGATGCGCGTACAAATTGATATTCACACCCTTTTTTTTTTGTCTTTTAAAAAAACTTTTACACATATATATTTCACTAAAAGACAAAAAATAGAATATAGATATCCATTTGGGGGTGTGAAAATCACTTCCCTCTTTTCGTTTACATTTCTTTCCAATTTTTTTTTTTTTTTTTGCCACAACGATAACAGATGGTATTATTAATCAACAATCGAAAACATGAGGCAGAAGACCCGTCCCTAGACAAGGGAACAAGCAACCACGACGGAGGGGACTCAGTCCAACGACTATGCCCCAAACCACTAAGACTCTTACTAGCCAAAACATGAGCCACATTGTTGCCCATCCTACGAACAAATGAAAAAATGCAACATTGGAAATTTCCACGCATAACCTGAATATCATGAATAATGACTTCCACCTCGGGACTCACTGCAATCCGGCCATTGATCATATCCACAATCAATTGAGCATCACTCTCCAAAATGACCGACCCCAACCCAAGTTGAGATCCCAATAGAATGCCCTGCCGGACTGCCAAAGCTTCTGCAACCGTAGAGCTCGCACACCACTGAGAGATTCCCATCGAAGCAGCCACAAAACCGCTTTGAAAGTCCCTAATAACAATCCCAAAACTCCCTCTTCTCTCCCCTTTCTTCCATGACCCATCTACATTAATCTTGAGAGTACCACATGGCGGTCTCTGCCAAGAAATAGACCTCCCTTCCCCACTAGGATTTCCAGCCACCGCACCTACTGAATTCGCAGCCAAGAACTCCTGCAAATACGCCGTAGCTCGTTTGCATACTATGCCAGGAAGAGACAGCTTTTGTTCAAAAATCACCCCATTTCTGCATTTCCAAATAAACCACATCAAAACTGCAGCTACCGACATACACCACTCCTTATTAGCATGAGACTGCCACCAGAGCTCCATCGCATCCCAGAATCCACTAAAGGAAGAAAGCTGTACCACTCCCATGTCAACTTGTAATGGCGATAACCTCCACACCTTAGCAGCTAAAGGGCAGGTACAAAAGAGATGAATAATGTTCTCTTGGTCTGCTCCACAAACCGGACAGCTAGCATCCTCTACCACCTTCCTTTGCTGCAAGGCTTTCCTAGTTGGAAGAATTCCATGGAAACATTTCCACAAGAAATGCTGAATTTTCTTAGGAATGTTCAAACGCCAAATGCTCTTCCAACGCTCTTCTTGAATTTCCACAAATCCGGGACCACCTCCATCTCCCATTCCCATCAGACCTTGGATTTTCAATTCCAAAGACGACAAGTAGCCTGAACTAACATTGTAGAGACCCGATTGCGAATGATGCCAAACAAGTCTATCACCCCGATTAGTCCACGATAAAGGAATACTAAGAATACATCTCGCATGATCCGGTTCAAAAAGTCTATTAACCACATCTTCCTTCCATGACGCCGCATCCGAATTTATGAGTTGGCTAACAAACCTAAACTCCTCCTCCTCCACAATCCTTCGCGGTATAAAAACCCCAGCCATTGGCATCCACGGATCCTCATCAATACGAACCTTTTCACCATTCCCGATTGACCACCGAACTCCCATTGATAGAACTTTTCTGCTCTCCCAAATACCTCTCCAAACCCAAGAAGGATTAGATCCTAACTCTGCTTCCATGAAAGATTTGTGCTTGAAATATTTACTCTTAAGGACCCGAGCCAATAAGCATCCTGGGGACCTCATGATCCTCCAACCTTGCTTAGCTAGGAGAGCCAGATTATAAGAAGTCAGGTCTCTGAACCCTAGACCTCCCTTAAACTTCGGGTTACATAGACGACTCCATTTCATCCAATGGATCTTTCTCTCATTAGTTTTCTGACCCCACCAAAACCTTGCCATAGCCGCTTCAATTTGATGGCACAATCCTTCTGGCAATTTAAAACATGACATAGCATAGACCGGAAGGGCCAGCGCCACCGATTTAAGCAACACCTCCTTCCCGGCTTGGTTGAGAATTTTCTCTTTCCACCCCGCTAACTTTTGGAGCACTCTGTCCTTGATATATGTAAATAAAGCCGTCTTGGATTTCCCCACCTCCGCCGGAAGGCCCAAATACTTCCCCAAATCTGAACGAACCGGAATTGACATCACAGAACTTAGCTCCTGACGTAAGTTAGCCCCAGTGTTTCTGCTGCAGAACATTGATGATTTTTGAAAATTGATAAGCTGACCTGAAGCCCGCCGGTAATCATCAAGAATAGCCGCAATTGCACACACCTCATTCCGTTTAGCCCTACAAAAAACCAGAGTATCATCTGCAAAGAGCAAATGACTAATGGAAGGGCTATCTCTGCAAATTCTGAGCCCATGAATAACCTTTCTCATTTCAGCTTTGTGAAGCATCTCAGAAAGCCCTTCGGCACAAAGCAAGAAAAGATAAGGTGATAGCGGGTCACCCTGCCGTAGCCCACGAGAAGGAGAAATGTAACCAGATGGTTCCCCATTTAGCAATAATGAATAAGATACTGTCGAAATACAGCCCATAATCCATTTGATCCACAAGTCAGCAAAACCCATCTTTCGCATGATCGCTTCCAAGAAAACCCATTCTACTCTATCATACGCCTTGCTCATATCCAGTTTCATAGCAACAAATCGATTGCACCCATACCTACAATTTTTCATGAAATGCAGAGCCTCTTGGGCTAGTATAGTGTTGTCTGAAATCAACCGTCCACTAACAAATGCACATTGACTTTCACCTACAATCTGTGGTAAAAACCGCCGCAAACGATTCACAAAGACTTTGGAAAGAACTTTATAAACCGAATTACAAAGACTAATAGGGCGAAGCTGCCCCATGTTCATTGGGCATTGTACCTTAGGAATAAGAACGATATGAGTGTGGTTTATGCTGCGAAGAAGGTGACCGGAATGGCAATAGCTCCGAACCGCATCCACCAGACTCGGTCCCACTACATCCCAGTATTCTTGAAAGAAACCTGCCCCCATCCCATCCGGTCCTGGCGCCTTGTCAGAAGGCATTTGAAAAACCGCCACCTTCACCTCGTTGAAAGATATAGCCCGTGTAAAAAAATGATTCATTCCGTCTGAAACTCTATGATCTACACACTGCAACACCGTGTCAACATTAGCTACCCCCTCCGAACTAAAGATATGCTGAAAATAATCCAATGCAATTCCTTTCACTGCCTGCTCTCCATCACACCATCTCCCCGACGCATCCTCCAACCCCATTAATCTGTTCTGTTGCCGACGTTGGATGGTTTGAGCATGAAAAAATGCAGTATTCCTGTCACCGGCCTTGAGCCAATTCACTCTCGCCTTATTTCTCCAATAATTTTCCTCATCAATAAGGGCTTTCTTTAGCAAATTTTCTGTGTGCCAAAACTCTTGCTGGTCGAAACTTGAACACTCAAAAAGTTGCTGAATTTTAGACTCTAAATGATCCTTGTTGAATCTGGAATTACACTGATTATGCTTCCGCCATTGAATCAATCCAAACCTGCACGCCTTAATTTTCTGGTGGATCTGAAACCATTTGGAACCTTGGATGCACTTCCCCCAGGCTTGCTGAATTATAGAACCACAATTAGCATTACCGCCCCATCTCTTATAAAAAATAAAGCGATGCTTGAATTTCTCCACACAAGCCAAACTATTCAGCAAAATAGGCACATGATCAGAACCCCCAGGTTGGAGATGATTAACCATCGCATTAGGGTAACGAATCCTCCAACTCGAACTTGCAAAACAGCGATCCAACCGAACCCTCACATTATCCCTCCCTGGCCTTTTATTATTCCAAGTAAAAGGGTACCCAACGTAGCCCAAATCGATGAGATTACTGTCCTGAACAAACCGCTGGAAATCCGTAAGCTCCCACATCTGGCGCTGCGTACCGCCCAGTTTCTCATCAGTATGTAAAATAGCGTTGAAATCCCCACCCACTAACCACTCCTCATCACCAGCATTGGCTATGTTCACCAGCTCTGCCCATAACATCCTCTTACCCTGAGTAGAAGTAGGTGCATACACCCCAGTAAAACGAAAACGACGCTGATCTATGGTAATGTAACTATCAATCAAACACGAACTACTACGAAGAACTTGAAACGACACCCCCTTCCTCCAATATATACACAAACCACCCGCCAAACCCACAGGATTAACACAAAAACAACCATCTACACCCAGGCGTTTCTGAAGTCGAACCAAAACTTGTGAATCATTTTTAGTCTCCATCAGAAACGCCAAATCTGGGGAATGGAGTCGCCACAACTCCCTCAACCGGGAAACTGTCAGAGGGTTCCCCACACCCTGACAGTTCCACACCAGAACCTTCATTGAGGCGTCGGGGGCCGATTTGGGTCGGCCACCTCCACCCTACAAGCATTTGTAATATCCCCCCGAAAAGACCTCTTACCTGCCTGCTCTGCCAAACCATCAGCCTCCAGTGCATCCAAACGCCGTTTGCCAACATTTTGAGAAGAGGATCGCCTATCCTTGCTCGCCCCAACACCTGGAGCCTTCCTCTTGCCAGCAAAAATATGCTTCCTTCCTCTCATCTTCCCTCTGAAAGAATCAGGCAGAACCCTCCCCGATTTCTCCAAGTGATGCAACTCAGACGCATTAGAGGCCTGAGCATCCAAATATTCACTTTGGTCGATGACCCCTCTGCCCACCGTATTATTCAAAGTCTGAGTTGGCCCAGAGGAAACCAAAGACCCACCAATCTCATTGCAGCCCAAACCAACAGAAACTTTGCCAAAATCCAACACTTCATTATTGGAGACTTGGACTTCCGTAGCCGTATGGCCCAGCCTCCCATCAGCCCATTTGGCACTCTTGGACCCCACTTCTAAAGATGGCCTAGAAATCAAACCACCACATGTCTCTGTAATATCCGAATTCCGCGCAAAAACTGGAATTAAATCCCCCATTCAAAACTCATTTCCATTTATCGCCACAACCGTATTATCCGCTACCTCAATCAAGCGAGAATCTCGTGATGTCGTTTCATCCATATCCTTACCATTTCCATCATGTAACTGCTCTCCCCATCGCACGCCCCCAGCGGCCATCCCGGCAGCCGTCCCAGTATCCTTGCTGTCGGCAGCCCCACCCTCTCCTCCCCACCGTCTCTGATACCCCTGGTCCCTCTCTTTCCACTTGTAGCCTCTCCGAAAGCTCGGAGCCGCCGCCATCCATGACCCATAAGAGACCTCTTTCACACAACCCTCTAGGACATCCTTACTCTTAGCTGTGCACTCCCTAATCTCATGATCAAGCATGCCACAATAATGGCACAAAACAGGAAGTCGTTCATACTTATAATCAACCCAGCATTTAGACCCCTCTCCTAAAACGATATTGCCACCCCGCCGTAGTGGCCGATTCAGAGGAATCCGAACCCGAACACGAACATAACGACCCCATTCCCCCTTTTCTGTCACCTTATTCACCTCCAATACCGTCCCAATACGCCGGCCTATCTCCCCTCCAATCTCTTGTGTAATGTATTCGAAAGGTAATCCCCATAATTGAATCCAAAAATCAATCTCCTTAAACTCAACCGAATCCGCTGTTAAGCCGGCCTCCCATCGTTTGAGTAAAAGTACCATGTTATCAAAGCACCACGGGCCACCATTAAACACCCGCTGAAGATCCATCTCATTGGAAAAACGAAAATGGAAGAGATTATCCCCAACTTCAACCATCCGCAATCCGTCCGGTGATCCCCACACCTTCCGCATCGTATCCTTCAAGGCAGCCCTACTAAAAGCTCGTTTAGTAAGAAGCTTCCCTACCAGACTCGTCGAGCAATCTACTATCGCTCGCTCCCGAACCGCCGCATCGATCACAATATCATCTCCTTCCTCTGGGGTAAGAGAAAAGCTTCTTAATCGCTCAACAATCTCCTCTCCCATTATGAAAGAATGAAAACTTCGAGATCTAAAGAGATTCAGAACAACAACGGCAGTAACCCAATCGTCACTCGCAGCACACCTATCCCTTCTCGCACCAGAAAGAGATGGAGGGGGAATAAGACAAAGAACAGGATAAAGAAAAGGAAAACCCTAGAGAAAAACTCTAGGGAGAGAGGCTCTCAGAACGAGAGAGTATATCCTTTTCTTCTAAAGTTTTCTTTCCAATTTTATGTTAGTAAAATTTGGGGTTATTCCACTAATTTTGATTTTTTGGACTTTTGGGGTTGATATATGTGAGGAAAACGATCTCTTTCGTAAAGCGTGAAAAGCCCAAAAAAACTCCTATAATTAGTGAAACTGGACTTTATACTTGGAGCAGCCGGTTACTTCGATCGCCATATTTTGCTTATTTCCAAAATAAAAAATAAAAAAATTGAACAATGAAATAAATAAGAAAACAAGTAATTTTTCAAGAATCTAGCTGGTCTAGACTTCGACTGCAGAGGACAGTTCGGATTATCGCAGCCATTCAAAAATATTTTTACAAGACTAATAAATATTACTCTAGTACTCAAATAGTAGCACTACCATATCATTATTGCTAAAATATCGAATCAAGATCATATCTTGAGATATTATCATGTGGTCCCTCATGCCATGGAAAAAAGCACTCCCTGTGAAATTCCAATCATTGATTCGGTAGACTTCAAAGTGATTGTCATCAACACCAAAAATTAAGATAATCGATCATCAATATTTGACTTAACAACCTATATTTCCCAAAAAATTAATAAACGGGCCTATTTTACTGTTCCTTTCTTTATAGACAAACATAATTCACCAATTCTTTACAGACATCCGATTAACCTGATTCTTATATAGCCACTTAAAAAAAACACATGATTTTTGTATAACATGAATGATAACCAAATTACGTGTTTTTGTATAACATGAATGATAACCAAATCAAGACTTACAAAATGAAGGACTTGAATCCTCAAATTGTGTGTCTCATTTTACAAACTGACAAACTGACAAACTCATGTGAATGGTTACAAGAAAGGTGGGTGTGCCTCTCAGTTAATGTGTCATAGGAACACAAACTGACAAACTCATGGCAAATGGATGGGTTCATCGGTTAGCTCACAGGGTTGTACCTTTGCTCCGGTGTGGTCCATGCAATAATTAATGCAATGTGGATATTGTGCCTTGCCTCCTCATAAATAAATAGTAAATCAAACAAAAAAAAAACGAGTTTAGGCATTTTTTGAGAAAGAAACTTGAAAATAAGTTAAGAAAGAACAGTACTGTGTATTTAGTTAAAATTATAAAATTATTTTCCATAACCTAGATCTACAAACAATATTGAAGGTGTGGTCCAACAACTAAAGGCCTCCTTTGGGTAAAAAAACCATTGTGGTTTATTTTTCGTCTTTATTCACAAAATTTTAAGTTTGACTAATAATTTTATACTTTTTAGATTTCTCTCGTAGAGAGGAGCCAAGAAACCACAACAAATCGACCGAAAACTAACAAATGCAAAAAAAAATTGAATAAGGACAAAACCAAAAAAACCAAAAAACCACCAAAAAACCAGTTTTTTCAATTCACCCAAAGGAGGCCTAAAAGAACTGATGAAGCGTACACTATTTTTAAGTTTTCATTTTGCAAAACGTACAATCGTTTTGGAATGGGGAATATAATGTTATAAATATTTAAGTTCGTATATGGAATTCCCATGACATGCATCTATTCAGATTCGCGAGCCTAATCGAGTTAAAATTGTTAGATTCACGTTTGGCTCATTTTATTTATCATACGAGTCCAAAATTAGAGTGTCAAAATTGACTTGCTTAGAGTCTTAGACCATCTCCAATCGTGACCCATTTTAGGACTCGATGGTGAACATATCAAAAACGCATCTTCAATGCATGACCCAAATCTATCATTGTTTTGGGTTTTACCCATAAATTTCTCCCCTTTTTCCCCACGGGCTTGAGAGAGAGAGAGAGAGATAGATGGGACTTGAATAACAAAAGCTTTGTGCTTAAATAATGATATACTGTAGTTCGATAGTATTAAATTTTGTCATTGCAGATGCTTATACCCAAATTGGGCATTTACTCAAAATTTAACTCAATTTATATATAAAAAAAAAGGGTACAGACTGGAGATACTCTTCGTAGACGAATCGAAGTCGAATAATTTTTATCGAGTTGAACCTCAATATGAATGGAGATGCTCTTAGTAGACGAATCGAAGTTGAACGATTTTAATCAAGGCAAGCCTCAAACTGTTAAAGCATCCAACTCAAAATCAATTGACAATGAGTGGAGAGGCCGCTCAGGCTCATATACTAGACTCGGAGGTTATAATTAACTAATGTGGGACAAGCTCTAACACTCCCCCGCACGTGCAATCCCTTACCCGCACGTGGAGAGTTAAACAACGGATCCGCAACATTGGGATCACAACGAAACACGGTGCACTTATTGCACAAACAACGGGGTAATAACCAAGAAAGTCTTGTCCAAAATCCTCCGAAAGCCTAGCTCTGATACCATATTAAAGCATCCAACTCAAAACCAATTGACAATGAGTGGAGAGGCCGCCCATGCTCATATACTAGACTTGGAGGTTATAATTAACTAATGTGGGACAAGCTCTAACACAAAACTATCAAAGAGTCCATGACGAGTCGGTTCAGAACCTGGGAACCAACAACCGCAAGGGTCAGCAGGCTTGTCAAACCGATCGGGACAATTCAAACGTATTTTGAATGGTCTAAATATAAGTGGAGTTAAAATATTTAAAATACCTTTCGACACTTTTCAAATCCAGATGGTCACAAATACGTTTGGACGATCTGATCTCGACTCGACAGGACCTACCGGCCCTTAATTTACGGTTTATTTGCAATGCATTTAGATAAAAAACAAATCACATAATGGCAACCCAATACGTATGGGTCCAGGCGTCCATCTCTAGTTCTTTTCAGGCCCCACAATAAATATGATCACAAAAGAAAAGTTTGTCTACACTGTTTAGTATGACTCACCACATTTTGGCGTTTTTCGTTTTGGGTTGTAAAACTCGATTTTATCAATTATTATCTAATTATTATCCTTATTTTCAAATATTATTTTTATTTTTCTCTCTATCTCTTTCTAATCATTAAACTCTATTTTTAATTATTATTCTTATTTTTCCATACAATCATTATCAAAAACTAAAACTCAAAACTCATACCAAACGCACCTTTAATTCCATTCCCAATCGCCACCACAACCCAGGCCCATATAACTCCCGGATACGTCACAACATTCAATCCCACGGTCACAATTAAACTTCACAAACCGACCCCACACACAGAACCAAACGAATCAATAAAAAGCGCACCGTTTCCATCACCACCCCTTATCCACGGTTCCTGTATGGGAGAACATTTCTTTACACCGTTTTCATCACCATCCCTTATCCACGGTTCCCGTAAGGGAGACTCTTCTTTACACCGGCGGCGTAAATAAAAGTTTCCTTCAAATTTATTATATTGCGTTTTGTGTCCGAATAGTGGTCTCAAAAGTTAGAACATAGACACATGACACGATGTAATCATTTTGGAGAAAATTTTAATTTATGCCACCAGTGTAAAGAATGTTTTCTCTTCCTGTAAGGATAACAAATATAAACCAGAAAATTAAATCCGAAAAATGCATTGTCAAAATAAACGAAGTTATTAGGGCATCCTTATTAGGCTAACAAAAAAAAATATCAAATTTAATCTCAAAAACACCTTTTATAATTTACCAAGTCATTTTTAAAAAAACTCATAAAATCAAATCAGACTCTCTATTTTAACTTCACTATATTAAACTATTATTTCTTTTTACTCCTACTCTCAAAAAGTAACAAAAAAAAGTGAACATTGTGTGAACAGTACGTGAACAGTGCCGCACCAAATTTGTTCGGTTCCTGTAACAAAGTTAAAAAATCTGCAAACTTGTGAAACATTTGGTGAGGCTAATTTTTTGAGATTTTTTGGGGATTTGCTCTCGACTTTAACTTAAAAGTTAATTTGTTAAGCCGCATATTAATACTCTTAGACATAGTTTTCCAAAAGAGTTTAACAATTCAGTTGCTAAAATCAACCATGATTTTAACAAATAAGTTCAACAGGTGCTAAAATCATGGTTTTGAAATTAAAAAAAATGAAGTGGTTCCGTGTATCGTTTTTTGATTTTTTTTTCCGCACCAAATTAAAGTACTCTCGAGTACTTTAATTCGGTGTGAAAAATTCAAAAAATAATATACGGAAACACTTAATTTTTTGATTTAAAATACCAAAATTTTAGCACCTGCTGAACTCATTTGCTAAAATTATGGTTGACGGAAAACTTTTAATAAGCCTCTTGGAGGGTGGGATTGGACTAATAAGGAGGTGAGACCTCTAATACTATGTTTGGTTTGAGAAATAAGGCAAGGACTAATAGTCCCATGGGCATGCCAATCCCCCAAATTGGCCGGATTCGTAATACCTGGGGGTACTTGGTATTGTTAACAACGGGATTGGGATTGAAGGATTTCTCTCCTGTGCAAACCACCAAACCCCATGATCTAAACCTATCCTAGACAAAACAAACATGTTATTAACAATCCCATGATCTAATCCTAATCCTAATCTCATCTCATTACCAATTCTCTCAAAACGAAACCTCGTATCAAAATAATGTACGTTGAGGGTGCTACACCATCCCCTCATTACCAATCCCAATCCTAATCCTAATCCTAATCCTAATCTCATCTCATTACTAATTCTCTCAAAACGAAACCTCGTATCAAAATAATGTACGTTGAGGGCGCTACACCATCCCCTTTATATTAACCCCACCCGGTCACTCAATTTTTACATTAACCCCACGGTCACTCAACACTACACTTCCCACTCTCACTCCACTCCTTCTCTCTCATGGGGTTTCTTCGCTCCAAATGTCTCCTCTCTCTCTCCTCCCTCCTCTTCATCTTCGCTGCACAGACAGTTTCTTCTTCTGACCAGACACCGAAAACGTACATATTCAGAGTAGACAGGTTCGCCAAGCCCTCCATCTTCCCAACCCACTACCACTGGTACACCACCGAGTTCCTAACCGACCCCTCCGCCCTTCTCCACACATACGACACCGTCTTCCACGGCTTCTCCGCCTCCTTAACCCCATCCCAAGCCGCCACCGCCCTCAACCACCCATCCCTCCTCGTCGCCTTCGAAGACCGCCGACGAACCCTCCACACCACCCGCTCCCCTCAATTCCTCGGCCTCCGGAACCAGCGCGGCCTCTGGTCCGAGTCCGATTACGGCTCCGACGTGATTATCGGGGTTTTCGACACGGGCGTCTGGCCCGAGCGGCGGAGCTTCTCCGATGTGAATCTCGGACCGGTTCCGAGCCGGTGGAAGGGGGTTTGTCAGACCGGCGTTAAATTCACGGCGAGGAACTGCAACAAGAAGATCGTCGGTGCGAGATTCTTCTCCAAAGGGCATGACGCGGCGGGGAGTTTTGGAAGCGGTGGAGCAATTAATCAGACTACCGAGTTTTTATCCCCTAGAGATGCCGATGGGCATGGGACCCACACGGCGTCGACGGCGGCCGGGCGTTACTCGTTTCAGGTGCCCTCACTGTAAAATGATTTAGTACTCTAATTTTTTCCCCTCTCAATTATTACTTTGAATTAATTATTTTTTTCTTGAGCTGGGTACTTGAATTAAATATTAGTTTCAATTTTAAACACGTTCATTTCGAAATTGGGGTCCGGACCATCCGCGCTAAAATGCCCATCCCAACCGTCCGAAAGTGTTTTCAATTATCCAGATTTTAAATAAACTCTTCATCTCTTTTTTGGGGGAGAGTTTGTTTACAAATCAGCACAATTGATTGCTGAGATGGACGGCTGTGACGAGTGTTACACCCGGTCCGTTCAATTCACAGTCTAATATTTCCTTGTCCAAAACATATTCAATTCACAGTCTAATATTTCCTTATCCAAAACATAAGAGTAGTGAGCAATCACGGCTGTTTGGTCGGCGATTAATGGTCTGGATTAAATTAAATGAAATTATCGTACATGTAAAATACTCATTTTTTATGTAAGATAATCTGGATGGTTGATTGTCGAATGAACTGCTATGATTGCTCACTGCAGCCAATAGTGAGTAAGCTCATTACAGTCTTCCGGTTCAGGTAGGCTGGAGCATTTGTTTAGAGATAAGTATAATTATGAGAGCTTGTTTTTCTGTTAGATCTTGGAAAGAATAATTCTTTGAACTAAATATGCAAAATTTGTAAAGATGATTTTTTCCTCAACAGGTAAATTTTTAAATTGATAAGCAAGACAACCTGAAAAGATATGTTGAATTCGTTCTTTTTTTATTGCATATTTTTTTCTTATCTTATCGGTACCTTATTGAAAAATTTTCCCCTTGAAATTGTTTTTAATACGTCCTCCTACCATTGGTAATGCTAATTTCTGGCTACGCCACTGCAGGCGAGCATGTCCGGCTACGCTCCTGGTGTAGCAAAAGGCGTTGCTCCAAAAGCTCGATTGGCTATATACAAAGTCTGCTGGAAGGATTCGGGATGTTTCGATTCGGATATCTTAGCGGCATTCGACGCCGCCGTGAACGACGGCGTCAATGTCATTTCGATATCGATTGGGGGCGGGGACGGGATTTCCTCCCCATACTATCTCGACCCAATTGCGATCGGAGCTTACGGCGCGGTTTCCAGAGGGATTTTCGTTTCGTCTTCGGCTGGAAACGACGGGCCTAACGAGATGTCAGTGACGAATTTGGCGCCGTGGCTGACCACGGTCGGGGCGGGGACAATTGACAGGAATTTCCCGGCCGATGTGGTACTCGGTGACGGGCGGAAGCTCTCTGGCGTATCGTTATACGCCGGAGAGCCTTTGAGTGGGAAGATGTACCCTGTTGTTTACCCGGGGAAATCTGGGGTACTCTCTGCTTCTTTATGTATGGAGAATTCGTTGGACACCAATATGGTGAAGGGTAAAATAGTCATTTGCGACCGCGGGAGTAATCCACGTGTTGCGAAGGGAATGGTGGTGAAGAAAGCCGGCGGGGTCGGGATGATTCTCGCCAACGGCGAATCTAACGGTGAAGGATTGGTCGGTGACGCTCATATTATCCCCGCTTGCGCCCTTGGATCCGACGAAGGTGAGCAAAGACAGATTTTTATACTATACGCAATTGAATCATGCTAGGAACACACCTCCCCATCACACTCTAAACCACATAAGCTTGCGTGGCACTGGCGTTTGTGGTTTCGGGTGTGATGGAAAGGTGTATCACTATCATTATTGTTGTTGTTCTCCACATTTAAAAAAAATCCTGCGTCCACAACTGGTCTCTTGCATTTTCAAGATTTATTGCTGTTAGAATATGTCATGACTTCACTTATTTTCACACCAACGTCTAATTCCTGACTTTGTTGTTGAAGGTGATGCAATCAAATCATACGTGTCATCATCTGCAATCGCCACGGCGACAATAAACTTCAGGGGCACGATAATCGGGATCAAACCGGCCCCGGTGGTGGCTTCATTTTCGGGTAGAGGGCCAAACGGGTTAAACCCGGAGATTTTGAAACCGGACTTGATTGCTCCGGGGGTGAACATTCTAGCTGCTTGGACCGATGCCGTGGGACCAACAGGGTTGGATTCAGATACCCGGAAAACAGAATTCAACATCCTTTCAGGCACGTCGATGGCCGCCCCACACGTGAGTGGGGCAGCTGCATTGCTGAAATCGTCGCACCCGGATTGGTCACCTGCGGTGATTAGGTCGGCGATGATGACAACTGCTAGTGTGACTGATAATAGATTTAGCTCGATGAACGATGAGGCAACTGGGAAACCGTCGACTTCTTATGATTTTGGTGCTGGACATGTGAACCTAGGTCTTGCTATGGATCCAGGTCTTGTTTATGATATCACAAATGATGATTATGTGAGCTTTTTGTGCTCAATTGGGTATGGTCCGAAGACAATTCAGGTGGTCACAAGAACTCCGGTGAATTGCCCGATGAATCGGCCGGCCCCAGAGAATCTGAATTACCCGTCCATTGCTGCCTTATTTTCGAGCTCAACAACAGGTAATTAAACTTGGTCTTTTTACATAATTAATGGGTGTGCATTTTTTTTACGAATGTTAGATGATTTCCACGGTCCAAGATTGAAATTTTTGTGCCCGTCAATGCAGGTAAACCAAGCAGCAAGACATTCATTCGGACAGCCACGAACGTGGGTCCGGTGAATTCAATATACACGGTGAAGATCGCGCCGCCCAAGGGGGTGGCGGTGACAGTTAAACCACCGAAGCTGGTGTTCTCGGAAAGAGTGAACAAACTGAGCTACTCGGTGACTGTAACGGTGGACAGCAAGAACCTGGTGCTGGACGACTCGGGTGCAGTGTTCGGGTCAATTTCTTGGGTCGATGGAAAGCATGTGGTTCGGAGCCCCATTGTGGTTACCCAATTAACCCCGTTGTGATCTTGATCGATGATCCGACGGTAGATGGAGGGTCCCTGTTTAATTTCTTAAATTATTTTCGGTTTTATTTTATTTTCCCCCTTTTTTATAAGATGTATAATGCATGTAGGCTGACTTTAGAGGGCTTATGTGAGTAGTGTTTTTAAAAATATATCTCATGAGAATATGAGATAAAGCCTAAAGGTAGTCCACAACTTTGTTCAAATTAAGCTTTTTACTTTTTTTTTTTTTTTTTTTTTTTTTTCTTTTCTGTTAAGTGTTCAAACTTTGCTTTTATGAAATGGAGCTTTAATATCTGTAACCCAATATTCCATTTTTTATTCCGTTTCATTATTTGATGGCATCAAAATATTTTATGTTGTTAAAATTGTTGTTCAGAAGGAAACCAACAGTTTTTTGTTTTCTTCTCACGAGCCAAGCCTGCCCTGATGTTTGGGTTGTTCAAGTTCGACTCTAACCTTGGTTGCCTACTTGTTATTAAGTCAAAAAAATAAAAAATATAAAGACGCACAAGTAAAAAAAACAATAACTAAAATTGAACTATGATTAGTGTAGGGGCCGGGGATATTAAGGGGGGCTCACCGTCCTGGCTGCACCCCCCCGAGGGGATGGGGGTTCGCGGGAGGGTCCTCACCTAAGCGATATGGAGCGTCGAGGGAGGCTTCCCCCGGCAAGGAGAGGCTCGGCCTGACACCCACCTCGGGACACCGCGCCGAGAGGGGCCAGGAGCGCCTGCATGGTTCTGTTCCCGAGCGTCCTCGGTCTAAGTCGTTTGACCTCGGTCCTGGGGTGGGTCGCGTCAGATGTCAGGGGGCTCGATCGAGGCACCCCCTGACAGTTTGAGTGGCGCATTAATGGGCTCAACCACCCCACGTGCGCTGCATCATGGCAAGCCACCAACCCTGCAAACCTACGCCTGCAGGGGGTGGGGGATTTGACTGATAGGGACATCAATGGCGTGTGACGACTCTAGGAGCGCGACGGCCGAGGCGCCACTTGAGGGGCATACGTCGATCCATGCATTCAATGCGATGTCAGGGACGGGGCGCGTGAGGCCCCCGAAGGGCGTGCCGGACACGCGCTCCCTCGCCTATAAGTATGTCCCTCACCCCCTTCATCTCTCTCTCTCTCTCTCTCTCGACATTTAGCTCTCAACTGCACTCTCTCTTTAGTTCTCCACTATACTTCTCCCTCCGTTGCTGACTTAGCCATCGGAGTACCTTCCCGGACCACCACCGTCCGGGCTAGGTACTAACGTGGTCGCTCCCTTGTGCAGGTCCCCCTCCGGCGTACCCCAGGAGCTCCAGCCCTCTTCTCCGACAAGTCCCTAGGGATCCATCGAGGTTCAGCCCAGCTCCACCCCCCTCTGTGCACTACCAAGCGGGCAAAGAAACCATTCCGGTGAAGCGCCCCCCACAATTAGTTTGCTTCATTTTTTTTAAAACTATAAGTAGAGTGAAAAAATAATAAACCGTGTTAGGTTGCTCTTTTTTGCTTTAATTTGCCATCATTGGAAATTGTTTTTTAACCAAATATGATAGCATATCACTTCTACATTACTCTTGTGTTTGCTAAATGTAACATTTCGAACAAAGTAAAATTTTGATTTTCATAATATTGTGGATTGAGAGGAAAAAAAAGCTATAAAGGGAAAAAATGGAGAAAGAAAGGGAAAGAAAGATGCCAAAATCAGAAGGAAAAAAAAAACACGTAGCCTTTCGGCAGAGAGCTTTGACCACTGAACCAAGCAAAGACTGTGTTATACATAGAAACTTTATTATATTTACATAAAACATTAAATTTTTTTTTCCGGCTGGGTCCCAACCCGGGATCACCTAACCCCGAGGGCTTGTTGAGCTTACCCTTGGGCCGGCTCTGCTCACTAATGACCAGTCATCATCTCGGTCTCAAATAAAAGAATTCGGGACTGTGCACCATTCACACTACCCCGCAACTGATGTACAGCAAAATGAGATCTACTGCGGGTCTGTGATGCCGTCTTTGGTTGGACTTTTAAATTTGATCGTTCATGTAAAAGCTAGGTCGATCGGATATTGAAATTTACACGAATCGCGTGAGTATTGTAAGTTTATACCTAGACAAGGATAACAAAATGTCTAGTATATAAACTTCCAAAACTCGCGGTACATCTCTTTTCCAAATTCAATGAAGGGGTTGAGTCTCGGACAAAATAATACTAGCAAGTGAAATTTCGATCTAACCCTTTTTAATTTATGTGGTAGTTAATAAACCAATATATCTTTTTCCCACTAATTGACAAGTAGTAGGACCTCAAAGATCAACGAAAAGTCCAAATCTCCAACGCATCAAATTTGAATAGCATGATTGATGGTGAAGGGTGCCCCAGAACTTTACCAGGAAAACATATGCTTTCAATGAGGAAATCGATTCGCGGCCGGTGATCACGAGAAAACAATAAGTATTTGTTCTTTATAACATCGAATGTTCGACCAAGAAAGCCAAATATTTCAAACATTAGTGACACTAGAAGGTTTACGCGGTCGTTAAGTTCAAGGCCCCGAAATTAATTAAGCTGAGTGCAGACTAGTCCCAGACATCCGGTTATTAAAAAAAAATGGCGGGTGATTGATATATATGCTTTGATGGAAACAGACCTTTTGAAAAAGCTAATTATTAAAGCGTTGGCACCAAGTACACGGAGGGCTGGAACCCACCATCTCGCTTGGAATGAGACCACATGGTCCATACCTTAATAGATGGGGCAGGTAAATAATTCTCTCTCATTCGAATTCGCACTAGAAAAAACAATACTAGTAGTTCACACGAATTCCAGGTCAGAGTTCCATATTTGTTTTTATTTTATTTTATTATAAATATATATCCAAATTAGCTTACACACAACTTAACTAATGTTTTGAACGAAAAGTTAGGCTTAGTTTTCCATCTGCTAAAATGGACATTTGCTAAAATCAAGTGTCCAGATTATTCACCGATTGATTTTAAGAAATCCATTTTAATAAAACCTTAATAACCAGAACCAGACACGTCTCTTGTGGCTCGGAGATTTTTCGCTAAAATGGTGGATTTGAACCTGCAAGATAAGGGGAGTAGATCCCAACTTGTTCCGATGCTTTCACTCTACCAAAACCTAGAATCTTAGAAAAATATAACAAATACATTTTGGTACTTTTAGGAGCAATAGAACAAATACATTGATACGAGTCTCATAGTACTATTGTTGAATAACAATTTTTTTTTTTGAAGTATTGAATGGTATTGAATGGAAATTATGAGAATGCCTCCTTAGAAAGCTTCTACAACATTTTCGAAAAGTTATTAACAATTTTCCTCCGAAGTTTGCAAAATGTATCCGAATCGTTCTTGGGGTGCCACTACGTGGTGTTATAACATCATTTTCTTGTACATATTTATGTGGGACACGAGACTAAATATGAGTTTTACTTAAATATGTGATGATGAAGGCCAAAGGAAAGAAAAAAAAGTGATGGAGAAGGATTTTGGTCACTACGTGACGATACCCCAGAACCATCGAATAACTAATTACTCGCAAACAAACTTCAATTAACTGAATTTTTGCCTCGAAACTATTACGTGCTTACGGATTCATAATTACTATATTACCATATAATGTAAGTCTTTTTTTTTTTCCCCTTAGTATATACGTCAGTATGGGTTAGTGAAAAAATTAGCGTGTTAACAACTAAAGAGAGTTCAAAATCTCTCAACTAACTCGAACCGCAGACCTCACCTTGAAATTCAAAGGGTACACCCAAATAGGCTAGGAGACACATTTGTTGATAAATTGTAAGTCAAGAGAGGCTCATTTCAAATGATAATCAAGGCATATTAGATTTACACTACAAAATACTGGCACTTATGGATTAATTGTGGCCTCACTGGTGTGATTGTCTGGCTACGCTACTCTGTTTGAACATACAATTCTCGATTGAGGGTGTCAGTGAAATGCAAAATAGAAATTACTGGAGGCTCTTTTTTATTTCTCATACTTGAGGGGAGTATCTGTCATTAAGGCAAATCTCAGGGGTGTCAATGAAATTCACCCAATTCCAAATTATATTTAAAGTTTCTGACTCACCTACTTTCCATTAATCAAGATCCTTGTTCGGTTCTATCAAACAGGATCTTCATTAATTCCTGGATACTATACTTTAATTAAATTATTTATTGATTTAATATGTGGAGATAAGAGAGTGGGTATAGAGTGGACCCCCATGGGAGCAAAAACCAGATTCAGGTGGGGTTTTGACTCGACACATCTTACCTAATAAAACCAAATCCGATGCCTGGAATCATTGTTGGAGAGACATAATTTTGTTGTTTAATCCCATATGATATGTATTTAATTTTACCCACAAGAGAGTGGCAACTACGTAATGTTCTTCGAGCATCGCTCCCCACCACCTTGGAACTTAGAGGTGCCAAACGGGTTGGCATGGTACGGCCACGGCACGACACAACACATTTAAATGTGGCATGACACAGCACGCGTACGGTTTTAGATAGGCACGACACGAAAATGCTCATAACAACTCATTAGGTTGTCAATAAAGGAAGAAGAGGATAAAAAACACAGCTTTCAATGTATTAAGGGGGTGTTTGAGAGACTCATTTTCAGCTTTTCATTTTTAATTTTTTGGTTTTTTGACTTTTTTTTATTATGGTCAGAATGTGTTTTGAATCTGGTTGTGTATTTGGGAGAAATGTGTAGAATGAATTTTGCAACAGGAGTAGTGTTTGGGAGATACGTGCAGAATACATTCTGTAAGTCTTTGTGTTAATCAAAATGAGAAAAGTGAAAAATGAGAAGTCAAAAAACTCCTCTCCCCTTACTTCTCACTTCTCTTCTAAACCCAAAAATTAAAAACTCATTTTTAGATAACGTGTTATGCATGTTGAAAAATCAGGGTTCCCTAAAAATCCTTAAAAACCCTAACAGTATGAATGCGAATCACTAGTTAATACTACCAGCAGAAATTCACGCAAACAGTCAAATCCCACAACACAGAGATATACGTGGAAAACCCTAAATGGGTAAAAAACCACAGGAAGGAATCAAAATCACTATACTCATTGTGCAGTTACAGATATACCTATCCAAACGATGTAAATCCTCACAACGTTCTAAGTATTACCTGCCGAGTCACACGTACACCACACCCAGTGATCTTAATCGTCAACGCCTTGAATCGCACAAGCCTTCCTTGGATACTTTCGGAATTCCACCAAAAGTATTCCCTAGAAACCACTTCTAGATTGTAGAGAACTTCTTGGAGATGAACATGTAGTTGTACGATCGTTCGATTGCATAGAAACTCCAAGGTTATCACTCAAAAGATCAAGAGACTTTTTCTCTCTCTCTCGCCAAAAAGTGTGGCTGCTGTAAGTTATGAGAGATAATGAAAAAACCCTAGCACATCGGTATTTATAAATAGCTGTCCGCGCCCAAATTTGCTCTAGCAAGTCCTGAAGTTATTCTTGGCAGAAGAGTTGCTGAACATGTTGCTCGAGCAAGTCTTAAGCAACTTCTGAACTAGTAAAATAACTTACTCAACTCACCAATAAAATACATGTTACCGCACTCTCAACCATTACATAAAGAGATGATTCTTTTCCACACCTAAACAGACACTCTAAAAAATAAAATTACAACTCGATGTAAATGTGTGTTTTGTCAAATGGAATTGCCAAAACAAAGAACTTTGGAACTTGGTCCTTACACATGTTTTATGCCAAACACTCAAAAGTAAAAAATGGAAAAATGAGAATTCAATAAGTAGCTCCCAAACACCCCCAAGTACCTTGAAAAGTGTTAAAAGTGCATCGGAAAATCGTACTCCCTCTGTCCCTTTTTAAGTGATCCATACGGGAATACGTGCAATTTCAAACCCCTAAAAAACATATTTCTCTATATAACTTTTTAATTTTTTTTATACCAAATTAAAGTGCTCATTGAGTACTTTAATTTGGTGCAAAAAAATATAAAAACGATAAGCGAAAGTACATTTTTAAACGTCCGCAAAAATACACGTTTCCCAAGTGGATCACTTAAAAGGGGACGGAGGGAGTATTTTTTTGTCATCTTGCTGCCCTATTGACAACACAATTTTTCGAACAAAATTTAATACTCCTAGAAGGAATTTCTTGAGTGTTATAAAATGTCAAATGTACATTACTAATTTTTGTGACTAGTTAAAATTCAAGGGGTTTATTAGAGCTTGCACTACAAGGGATCCCTCTGAAGGAGTTAGGTCTTTTGTATAAAGTGATTTTCCATCAAGGAGTGCCGCTTCGTCTTCTTTTGCTTAGGCCGAATTTCCAATAATTTATTTTTGGTATTTTTTTTTGTCTTCCCACTGTAATTACGTTATTTTCTCCTCAAATATATCACAAAAATACCATTCAGCAAAAAAGGCACTCCCTTTAGACTACGGTGGAAATATTTTGAGTGTAAATAGGTGAAGTTTCCATTAATAGCGGTTGTCAAAAAGTCAAAGTAGTTTGACGGTGTGATACGTAATTGACTCGCAGGGAATGAGAAGAACTCAGGGGGTGTTCCAGTGAGTTTTGTTTTAAAACTGCCTTGATTTTTGTGTTCACACCTTTTTATGTGATGTATTGTGAGAGGATGACCTATCTCAGATTTTGGAAAAAACTAATTTTTGAAAAAAACTAGCTAGTGGAACACCTCCAGTTGTCTTCTCTCCATAAGCAGAAGAAAAATTTAAAAAAAAGAAAAGAAAAGAAAAAAGAAAGCAAACAGAAGAAATAAGCAATTTGGGGTTGCTGCTGTGCACAACAGATGTTGTGCACTATTTGGACCGATGCTAAGATGGACGGCCCAGATTTCATCTTGCACGAATGACAACGAACGGTTCAGATACAAAGGGGTTGAGGTAAAATTTAGACCGTCCATCCGAGCAACGGACAGCTCGGATGGTGCACAATTCTTGCTATGCATGGGCTGCACAGCAATAAACCATGTCCATAAATAATAGGAAACAAGATAACAAAACAGCACTCTTTGTAAATTTGTTAGAGGACAGACAATGAATGAGACGGACTAGTTTAGACTGTTTCGTTGAGGAAAAGTGGTCCATGAATGATAAAGTACAGTATGTAAAAACAACCCTAGTATGACCCATCATCCGTAATTAAAGGATTTTCAGAGAATGGCCCCCATTTCAGTGTCTTGTAGGACATAATCACAGGCGTGAAATGCACATCAATCGTTTATGGTCCTTGTCTTTTTGTTGGTTTGAAAGAAAATAAAATTTACGGGCCTGTTCTACGTTGGTTATTTTGATTTTTTTAGTTAATGAACGTGAGGAGAATGACTTGCGTCTCGTAAAACGTGGAAAACGAATAAACGTATAATCTACTTAGTGGAACGGGGCTAATCCAATCGCTTTATCAAAGTTGAAGAATATGGGAAATTCTCCTTAACTGGATTCTACATAGCCGGATGGTGTCACTTAGGAGAAGAGCATCTGAGAGGTTGCTCAAGAAGTTCCGGCACTTCCTTCGATCAAAGGCAAAGTTGGGGGTGGGTTTTGGGGAGAGAGAGAGAGAGAGAGAGAGTTCGATTTCTGAGCATTTCTTTCTCTTTTCGATTGATGGCATGATGGCGTAACAGTCAACCCCCAAATCAATGGGAACACTCAGACAACAAGTGGGGGAAAACGACTTACGGGATATTTGGGAGTAATAAATCATTTTGCACCGGATGGGGTAAAATATTTTACACTAAAAAATGTTTTACTTGACAAATATCCAACCAAACACCAGAAACTAAGTAAAACATTTTTGAGGAAAACATTTTACGTCGAAACAAATAGAGCCATTTTACTTGTTTTGTCCTGTAACTTTCAGTCCACTCTACTAAGTGGATTATTAGTTTTTTTGGCTTTTCACCCTTTACGAGACTGGTCATTCTCTTCATATACATCAACTCAAAAAACATATCTTAGTAGAACGGACTGAAACTTACTTACAATCGATGGTCCCTGCACTTTGTTCACAGGTACCGCCCGTCGCTTCTAAGTTTGATTGAATGTTGTCCACGTGAAGATAACCAACAGGTAGGCTAAGTGTTGGAGTTTTGTGCATTGAATTGACGTTTCGAAGAATGCACAGAAATTTGTCGCGAGCAGTTTGCAATTTTGGACCGGGGTTATGTTTATGGAAAAATCGCCTGAGCGGGTTTGGCGGATTGGGTTTCTTCGGGTGGATTTCTGGAAATCCCGCCAGGGCAGTTTTGACCGAGTCCCGTACGGATTACGTGTTTTTTAGGGTTTTAACCAAATTTTCTGTGTTTTCTTATAAAAAGGAGCTTTATGAGCTCCTAGGGTTTTGTCTTTTCTTGGGATTTGAGATATCAAGAGTTTGGAGTCGTCTATTATGTTTATGTGAGGAATTGATGCTCTGTAGGTTGTTCCTCAGAGATTTGTTCCTAGATATCTATTGGATACTTCAAGTAGAGTTACAGGTATTGCCGGCTCTTTATATTTCTCCCTATTGATAGTGAATCCTCTTGATCTTCCATGTGGACATACCTTTAGAGTTTCGTGTTTGAGGGGGAACCACGTAAATCTTGCTTCTTGTTGGTTTGGTTATATTATCTACTTCGGGTTTTGGCACAACACTAAGCAATCAAGAGGCAAGTTCATGCGATTCTTTGAAAATGTATCTCAATTGGCAAAGTATAGATTCATTGGAGTGCAAGTCTAGTGCAAGCAGTCGAGGAAATTCTAGTTCCAATAGTATATATTTGAGTTCTTGCAGTTAAAAAGCTCGTAGTCTACAATCATGTTTTGAGCTTTGATAATTTTGATCCTAGGAACTGGACCATCTGCATTTTCGAACCCTTAATAGAAAACAGTCCATTGAATAAGTTTCGAGAGATGGTTCTCGTAGTGGGCCGATTGGGCTCACACAGCACCATATTGCCCATTGAATAAGTTTGGGCTTATATCAACGAAACTACAGTCCATTCATTTCATTATATATCCAAAGCAACACAGATTACAGGGCCATGGCCCATCCAAGTGGGCCCATTCAGTTTATTAGGCTTACCAAAGTAGACATTAGCAACGGCCCATGAAACCATTGTGAGTCCAATCCTTTGAAAGCCATTTGTCCCTCCAGCTAAGGCTTTGTTTGGTTGATGGATTCATAGATGAAAACGCAAGTCGACTATTCAGCTCATCACGCATGGAAAACATATGAAGTTAGGCATGTTAACTTTTCTTCTTGTGTGCAAATATAAGATCCAAACACAGCCTAAAAGGTCTTCTGACGATAAAAACAAAGTTAATGCTAGAGGAAGCTCCTAATGCGAGCCATCTAGGTAGGGTTCGAACCTTACCTCCTCCGTACCATTTCACAATTTCAGTGTTGAAAAAATAAATATTACTTAGTTAAAAATAAATATTACTTAGTTAAAGTTCATTGTGTATATTTAAATGGCACAATACACCCTTTAGTCACCATATGGAGTAGGGTTCAAAGAATCGTAACATTTTTAGTTTTTCGTAACTTTTTAGCAATATGATTCGTAACATTTTTTTATGATTCGTAACATTTTGGTGTGTCTCGTAACTTTTATAAAAAAAATCGTAACTTTTACAAAAAATTCGTAACTTTGTTAGGGTTAATAATTCAAATAAGCAAGTGTGTATTGTGAGCCTTTGGGAATAAATGTGTATATAGCTAGGAAAATGAGAGACAAGTTCATTGTGTATATTTAGACTTGGTAGATATGATATGTAAGTAGTCAAGGAGAATCTGGTTCAAGGAGTTGATTTATCAGTCAAATTATATTTTGGAAGGACAACCATCTCACAGCTAGTGATGAAGCCTTGAATTCAAGTATGTGTCGATTTTATTGTATGAAAATCTCATTTCCTAAAGTCAATTTTGGTCTATTTCCCCCTTAGTGGTACAATCTATTGAAAACCTATCACTCTTTCCAACTACAACATTGACTGATTTACTCCAACAACCTTGTTCCAAAAACCGACTTGCAGGCCGAACCGACTTAAATTTAGTAGTTGTTCACTATTTTTTTTTTTGAGTTGATGTATTGTGTAAAAGAATAACTTGTCTCGTAAATAGGTAACAAGTCAATTTGGGAATAAATGAGTTGCTGGAATAACCACTTTGGATTAAGATTCAATTTTTTTGGTTTGGTTTGGTAAAGTTGTTTGACAGTAACATTTTGAATTGAGAAAACGCCACTGACTCATTGAGCCAATATCGCAATGGGAATGGGGGATGCTGCTATCTCTTCGGGGATAGCATGGGTGCTGGGCCAATCACGGCCGTTCGTGGTCGGTCATGGACGGCTTTGATTTGTTCAACAACGGACAGTTCAGATTTGTTTGGATAAAGCTGTGATCAGAGCCGTCCATGGCCAACCACAGACGGCCGTGATCGGCCAGCATCCATGCTGTCCCCGAAGGGACAACACCCACCCCAGGTCGGTCGCAATGGGAATATAGATACTCCTACTTTCATAGGAAACACAATTTGTAGGAGTATACAATTTCTCTTATGAAAATACTGGAATAAAAGAGATGGCGAATTCTTGATAACCGCTCAAAATATCACTATCAAGTTAGCACCAAGTATCGATTCTATCGAATTCCACGGACGTGAAACATTTCAAATCTTTGAGTCACTAGAGAGTGTGTCCGGTCGTTAACTTCAGTGTCTTAGAATTTGTCGAGGTGGGTGCAAATTGGCCGGACATCCAATTTTAAAGAAAAATGAACAAGTTAGCACCAAGTTATTTGGGGGTTTCCATATGCTATGATCAAGTTCTGGTGTTAAGGCTTTCATCTTCTGAGAAGAATTCTTAGAGGAGTGGAGTTGGAGGTCATTATCTGGGTTTCTCTTAAGCTGAAAAATGTGCTATATTGGCTGCTATTGGATGGTTTGAATCTGGCTGCTTCTAAAGAAGAAAATTCAGGGGATTTGTTAGCTATTTTGCTTGTGGAATCCTCTTGTTGGCTTATTTGCATTTGGAATCCAAGGGAGTTTTAGGTGTTGTGCTGCTCTTTTTGCTGCTACTGCTGCAATTGATCATATAATTTGCAGCTCAATATCGCTTATGCTGCATTTGTTTGACTTGGCATATGCAATCATTTAGCTTGGTTATATTGCAGCTGGCATTTTAGAGAGTTTAGGGATGGTTTTCCAGTCAGATTTGTGGTATTGCAATCCATCTATTGGTGCTACTGCTGAGCCTAATTCGGATGAATATTTGTTGCAGTTAGGAGTGGGGCACTTCCCCGTTTTGGTTGGTCTCTTGCTAACCAATTGTTATTTCCCCCTTCGGGTCCTAGGTGGATATTGATGTTGGAGTGCGGATTTTCCATCTTTTTTTGGATGTTCGTTCTTCGATGTGCTTTTGTGCCTAGGGTCCTTTTAATCTTTGTAATTTGTTTTCAAAAATTAATAAAATCTTTTTTTTGGATGTTCGTTCTTCGATGTGCTGTTTACCTTTGGTGGAATCATCACATTGATGTGGGATGCAACATCATTGATGAATGCTTAAAAAAAGACATCATTGGTGAACAAAATCATCATTATCACTCTCCACCTTTGATGGAATCTTGAAATTGACATGAGATGGAACATTACTGCTCAACCTGGTCCTTTTCCATCTGTAGCCACTGAGAGAAAGCTGGATTTCCATATATCTAGTCACCTTTAATTTCTTATCTTGATTACTATAATTTGAATTATGTGGAATTGGGCAAATGAGTGAAACCTATGCCCAAAGAACAGGAACATAGTAGGCCATATTG